>LPNX011164385.1:121113-202899 GCA_001517045.1 Pseudotsuga menziesii
TATACAATGGACTCCCACACCCTAAAAAAGGAGAAACATCGACATGGGCACCAAATGCAAGTAAGGCGCTAACTAGGGTACCCATGTAAGGTAAGGCTCTACCACTCATATCATGCCACTTCTATAGCAGCAAGAAGGTTCCGTGACATAATAGAGTGGGTTCGTACCTAAGGCGAGAGTGACATGGTCATAAGGTCATGCAAAATGCAAACGGTGGTGACCCTAACCTATATGCCAGTATAGACATTATACCTGTAAAGGATACGAACGGATCAATCCAACGGCTCAAACGGCACTGAAAACGGTCATCTACATCACCAATTATGTCAGAAACGGTCCAAAATGGTTAAAAACGGTCAAAACTATATAAAAGGGGGTAAAAAATTTCAAATATTTCAAAAATCAATCTAGACTCCAGAAATCAATCTGGAGTCGCCAATTCTGTTACGGAGAGAAATTCCTATGGCTTGGGGTACCACAACAGACAGCTAGACTCCAGAAATCAATCTTCTCCAATATGCAATAGAAATAAACAATCTAACACTAAAGGATCGAACCTCGTACCTTATTCTGGACGGTTGAAGTAGATCCCCGTTGAGCTTTCCAATCTTCATCTTGGATTGTTATAGCACGTCCTCAACAACAAGTAAACAACACAAGCATACTATATTCCATGGTGTTAGATCTATTCTAGCATATATAATCAATAATGTAAAAGCATTTGACATATTCCAATGGAAACAATATTCATTCAAATACACATTATTGGACAGGAAAAGATATTTCTATTAATAAGAATCAGAGATTACAAGTGACAACCTCTGACGGCACGTCTGTGAACCAGAGAAACTGAATCCGTGCTCCAAGGGACAAAGGGATGCAGACTCAAGCATAAAGTTCTGGCAACAATGGACTATAATTTCGATGCTCTCAAATTTCTCTTATGCTTTCAATGTACCAAGGGGTTCCTTATATAGCTCTTCAAAGGGATACTGAAGGGTCGAATCCGTGCGATCTCAAGGCATATGGAAGGCCAGAAGTCATATGAGTTGGATCCAAGTCAAGGAACAGTCCAAAAGGATTTGGATTTATGCACACATCCCGATGTACGCGACTATCGAGGGAATATCCGCGTATGTACGCGGTTATCGGGGGAAAAGCCGCGTATATAAATATTATAATGTTTTTTGGGGATGATCAAGGTCACATCAAAAGATATAAAGTGGTCCAAAGGGGCTAATGAGTCTGCAGCGGGACAAGGGAAGGCCATACAATGTGTGATTCACCTAGTGTGGTGAAATCCGCTATAACAATGTTGAGAGGCAGTCATACGCAGGTTTTAAAATTGGACCTGAAAGGAAAAGCAAGTGTTGGGAAAACTAAGATATAAATATTTACAAAAATTGGAATATCTATAAGCATGTTAAAATATAATTATCTCACTCTTTGTTGCATCCCTCAACCATGTTTCGAAAGCTGCAATGAAAAGGCGAAAGCTACAGTGGAAAGTGTAGGAACACTTTGTAGTAACTAAAAAATGACAATGGCCTGATTTCACTATATAAAGAACATGCCATTATTGAACTTTACTATGGGCTTGCATTCAAGAATGCAACGACGCTGACAAACCTTTAGACCAACAACTACACAGTGACACAAGAATTTAGCACCATGGGGTGCCAAACCGGACATAGAAGCACTAGCGAACTAATGGACGCAAGCTAGCCATGTGGCACTCATTTATTTGATAGAATGAGGAGGAATCATGAATAGTGTCATAAGATGAATGCCCATAGAATGAATCCCTTCTGTGTAAATATATAACTACAACATCAATGTTTCAACCTTGTTTCAACACAAAAGTTCAGCCTGGTTTCAACATCTTTTTAGCACCAAATCAGTTTTTGTGAGCAACTTCATGGATCATAATTATGGGAGCAGCTACAATAACTTTGTAGGCATTCCAAAGCGCGCACTCTGTCAACTATAAAAGATTCCTCGTGGGAGGAATTTATGGTGAACAAAGTGTCGTGTGTGTGGGGCAAATAGGTTTCCCTATTGCCACAACGAGAGTAGCTAAGTCAAGCCAAATTGTTGCATGCGTCTTACATGCGGGGAGGTGCTCAGGTATTCCATTGGAACGCATCATTGTTCGTTGGATCCTACTCTTTTTTTATAAAAATCACCCACGTTGGTGGCCATCATGTGGGTCCACTCACTACACTACATTGGTGTCAAACTGAACTTATAAAGCAGGATTCAAATCCCACGTTTTGAGTCATTCTTGTACGTTCCTAGAACCCACTCCCATCCTGTCTCGGCTGATTCTGTAGAAGATGGTCGGCGGTCCTCTACGTGGACTGGGAGTGTCATAGGAAAGGGCACAACAATAACAAGGCCGAGTAATGCTTCGTGTTGTTGTTGCGTGCATGGTTGCTGCTATTGGAGGCTCCATCTTCGGCTATGATATCGATATATATAGTATGTATGTCCAATGCTTGCAAATAGTTCAGTTCCAGTTTATGGTTTAGTTTATTGAATAATGGCATGAACTAAGCCTATTTATTGAATTCTGAGATGTGTTGTGAATAACAGGCAGAGTGACATCCATGGATCCATTTCTCCAGAAATTATTCCGCGTGGCCTACCTCCAGAAGAATCATAGTTCCCACGACAACAATTGCTGCAAATATGACAACCCAAGTCTGGCTATGTGCACCTCGTCCCTCTACACTGCAGGCCTTATTGCTTTGCATCTCCCAAAGTCACGTGGTTTGGGTTCGAATTCGAGTTCGACAACCATTAAATTCAGGTTTGAATTTGGATTTTCATATGAAGTTCAAAATTAGGTTCGACTTTAGGTTCATGTATGTATATATTTTATAAATATAAATATTTTATAATAAACATTATAAATTAATATAATATAATATAATTATAAATTACAATAAATAAAACATATGTTTTTTTAATGTAAAACAATATCAAGATAATTAAATGAATATAACTAATATAAAAAATATTATAAAACATATATATTACACAATATTAATATAACTGATATACTTTATGCCTTTATCAATGGTTCTCGATGCCCTAAAAATTAATCCACAAATTTGAGCCTGCGATCCTCCCCAATTTCTGAACAAAGCTACTACCAGCCATCGTGACCAAGGGCTATGAGTTGATGTCTTCGAATTCAAGCTCCGGATGACAGAACAGCTGTAGGAAGCGGAGAGACCCAACACCAAGATATGACATAAAAGTTGCAGGAAGCAGAGAGACCCAACATGAGCGGGCAGAGAGAAATCACCGATCGTCGAGCCCTCTCAATGTAAACAATCACTGTAAATAAAAAGGGGTTCACCCTTGGAAATTACATTGCACAGACAAACCAACGAATTTCATGGTCGAATCGGAACTAACTTGATCTTATTTTTGAAGTTTGTCGAACTTTGAACCGCAAGGTTCAAAGTTCGGTGAACCCTGTGACTTAGGCGTCTCTTATGACAGCGAGAAAATATGGGTGCAAGGCCAGTATTATCAGCGGGCTATCAATTTATGAAGTACATAAGTAAGAATGAATAGAAATCGTGGGAGGGGGTGTTTTTGTAGAGAAAATGCCTTAAAGAATCTCATGTGGAGTTCAAACAATCTTCATTTGGTTTCTTCAGTGCACCAAGGTTCAAGATCACGATCAACAAGAGGATGAGTACTCATAGCTATGGATGAGAGGGTCAAAGAGGATGAGTACTCATAGCTAAGGATGAGAGGATCTAAACTTTGGTGAATGAAATACTGCTACATGATTTAATTATCCAAGTTGTTTCTTTTTATTTTGTAAATAATATATATATATATATATATATATATATATTCTTCCCAAAAAGCTATTATTTTGTAACTGATTAAGGTATTGTGCATGAATGTTATATTTAGTTGGGATGATACTTTCCCTGGAAGTTGTTTGGATTTGCTTACATGCATTGTTAAATAGTATCATTAATTAGACTTGAAGAAGTATGAGGAAGGTCCTATGAGGAAGGTCCTATGGTTTTAAATGTGTACCGGTGAATGAGAAGGACATCACAACTCTGATTGGATTGGATGAAGTGCATTTAAATCTTTGAACAATCCTATGGAATTAGTTTTTTCTATTCAATTATTTTGATATGAATGATGAACTGCTTTTAAGTATTTGAACAATCGTATGGAATTGGAATTTTTTCTATATTAACCTATTCTATTATTTTGATATGCATGCAAGTCTAAGGAAATAAAAACTAGAATCCATAGTAGCATACTTCGGTCGTATTGGCCTTTTGTGTACAGAAAATTCAAATACGGCTTAATTTTAAAAATTAATTTAAAAAAACAAATTTTAAATATTAAAACACTATAAAATAAATACCTTTCAATTTTATACTTCGTAATTCAATTTAATAGGAATAAAAATATGCCAAAAAAATAAATATGCAATTATAATATTAACACTAGATTTATTGGTTACAAAAACCGTGTGCCCAAAACCACTTACATCCTTACTCATTCTGGAGTCAAAGTTAATCCTAACACAATTTAAACATTAATTAATTAATTTCAATGTAAATAGTGGTAAATATTATTCAATTTCTTCTTAAAATAATTAATAACTATCAATAACTAAGAGTTTTTTCTCTTATACTACCTACATTATCTTTTTGTTTTTTTAAAGAATAATTTTGGTTATAAAAAATGTTTAATATTTTTTTTAAGTTTAAAATTTAAGGGTTGATATTCAATATTTCATTAAAAATATTGTATATGTTTAATTATATATAAATGTTATAACATGTATAGTTGTATATTTAATTTAAAATATTATATATATCGTTCTATATTTAATTAAAATATTATATATAAGAAGTCTACTTCCGTATTTTATTCGTATTGGATTTTTGGTTACATATTTTTTTTCGTATCTAATCGTATTCGTACTCGAATTATGCTACTATGCTAGAATCTAGCCCTGCGTCTATTGGTGAACTTAACCCACTCACCGAAGGATTCATTTATTTAATAAGTAGGTAAAATCCTTACCACAAAATTTGAAATTTGTCAATCATAATGGGGAGGATTCTTTACTCATTAGTTTTGGGTTTCTGTTGGTGAACTTTCCTAACTCATCGAGAGATTGATTTATTTAATAGGTAGGTAAAATCCTTATCACAAAATTGGCAATCATAGTAGGGAGGATTCTTTAGAATTCTCATTAGTTTTGGGTTTGTATTTTTATTTATTTTTTTCCAGTTAGACGCGTATGTAGTCTTTGCATGGTGTCAAGAATTTAGATCTGTTTGAAGTAGAACCAACTTGATTTATAAGCTGTTTGTGAGTGATTTTTTTTATATTTAACCTTCTACTCATGGATGTTGCTAGTAATAGGCCTGGTTCCTCGTGGTTGTTCTTAACAACTTCCATGGTCATTCTCACTTGTCCTTTTACACAATCGTGTAGCACATCTTGTAGGTGTGAAAAAACTGTGCCCAACCTGAAATATACATTCTGTTTCTTTTTGCTGTTTAAAAATTGAAAATCATCTTTTTGGTTTGTGTATCTAAATTCTTGCATCATTAATCGTTCTATTCAAAAATTGAAAAGAATTATCTAAGATCTTTGGTGTCCTTGTAGTTAAGTGGTAGCAGAAGGCTAGTTGAAGAATGGGAAAATTTTCATTTTTTTGTATCTTTTGGGAGGTTTTCGCTACCTTTATATGTAAAACCCATGAGCACTTACACTTTTAATTGGTAAAACCTACACATTCCCTTATGGTTGCTACTTTTTCCAAGGAAACCCCCGAGCGAACCTGTAGGGCATAAAAACACTCAAAATTTGCATTTTTTTGGGGTGTTTTCCCTTTAGACCCAGAGGCCATATTCTTTGACCAGAGATCTATTAGAATTTAGTTTCTCAAGGCATTTTTTACTCTGATTTCAATGGTTACTCGTAAATAAAACTTGAATATTTCATCAAAAAATAAATATTCATGTGGTTCATTTGCTAATCTCTTAAATAGCGTGGTATATTTGGAAATGATTGGGTTTAAATGAAAAATATTGTTTTGTTTTTATTAACAAGTTCCCATGAAAATGAAATGTGTGATCATATAATTTCTAAATGATCTCATCTATGTGGATCATATATAACAAGATGCATTGATCATACGAACAACTGATCAACTCAACTTGTCAAAAGATTAGATGAAAATATTCACTTTCTTTAGAAAAAATTGAGTTGTCTCAGCAATAACTTATTTCAAACCTGGTCTGATAAACTTTCCCTTTTACTCAAATTTTCAACGACCGAACTTCATTTCTTTCATGTCTGCAGAAGATACCATTGGACTGTTATCCCTACTCTCCACAACACAGTCTTAAAATTCCTTATGATTTCTTATACTTGATGCTTTCTCAGAGGTATGTCCTCATATTTTCTTCCGTCTATGTTTCCTTCAATTTTGTGATTGCAGGAGTTTGGGAAATCCTTGAATAGATAAATGAGATTATTGGTGCACACCATAAAGCTGCTCCAACGTAGATAAAAGGAATTGATGCCCTTCTCTTTCTAATGTTCTACTTCTTTCTTCATACTCAATTTCACATCTATTATGTACCAGATATTTAGAAAAATTCCTGCCCATTAACAGAGCTCATGTAGGATGCATCCCAATTTTTGAGCATAGGCCTCCTCCTGTTTCCCCAAAGAGAAAATTTAACAATATAATCTCAGAATGATGAAAATCCAGAAATTGATTCTCCAGATTCCTTACCAAGGACACCTTTTCTTCTAATGTTTTTCCTTCGTCTCACTTTCGTACCTATATTTTTCCATTCCTAATATTACAGCTAATATTTTGAAAAACCTATACTGCTTACCTTCCTATTTTGATGCATTATGAAAAATGGTTTTAAACTTATTTCTAAGACTAGGGTTCAAAACCCCCTGCACAGGTGTGGATGAGGACATGTGAAAGTCATGGGTGATTTTGATGCCATAGAAACACCCCTCATAGTGGGGCCACTTAGCTGAAGGACCATTGTAAGTAGCATTTTGAAAAATCTTGGGAGTCATGAAATTTGTACTTTGTTAAGTCTCTTGCTGTGGCAATTTATAGAATTTGAAATTGCTATGTTGAGCTGCTGGTTAATTGAATATTGTTAGAAGATGTTGCATCCTTCTGTGTTAGTCATAAATTTTGAAATAATTGTGCATGGTGTTCCTTTAGTAAAAGGGCCTATATTAGCGACTCATTGGGTTGTAATTAGGTACTACAGAGTCATCTTTAGATTTTCATCGTCAATATTTTTATAGCATAGTTGTTCGGTTCTTGCTTTCTTATTGTTTTTAGATATGGATAAATCTGAGGTTTTTCAGCAGAGTTCCTGCCACTATTGCAGCAGTTAAAAATCCCACATCAAAGATAGAGTATGATGAATCTAATCATGAGCGTTTTACCACTGGGGATTCTAGTAAGAGAGCATTTACCTACTTTGTCTTGACAGGTGGAAGATTTGTATATGCCTCCTTTATCTAATTGATGGTTGTGAAATTTATTTTGAGTATGTCTCCAAGTAAGGATGTTCTTGCAATGGTATCCCTTGAAGTGGATTTATCCAATATTGAGTCTGGGAGTATTGTCACAGTTAAGTGGCATGGAAAACCTGTTTTTATTAGGAGATGCACAAAAGCTGACGTCCAGTTAGAAAACAGTGTAAATGTGAATGCTCTGTGTGATCCCTAGGAAGATTCAGAAAGGGTTGTAAATCTAGAGCGGTTTGTTGTGATTGGTGGTTGTACCCACCTTGGTTGTGTTCCGTTGCCCAATGCTGGGGATTATGGAGGTTGGTTCTGCCCTTGTCATGGATCTCATTATGACATATGTGGACGAATTAGGAAGGGCCCTGCACCTTACAACCTTGAGGTTCCAACATACAATTTCTTGGAGGACAACAAAATGTTAATTGGTTGATCTACATGCAAAGCTATCATGTCCGAACATGGGATTATGCTACTAGATCGGTTTTCTATTGTGATATTTGGAAGCTTTTCACCATCGATTTTATCATACGGTTATCTCAATAAAGTTTAGATACATAATTGTTTCTGTTATTCATTTTAAGAATGATCATTTAATCTTTTGGTCTGGCAAGTTTGGTTTTTCCATTGCGTATCCCTTTGGGATCCTATTGATTTGTCATATACTTAAATTTGTTTTAAAACTAAAAAGTATTCTAACTATTAAAGTTCAGTGCAATTCTTGAATATGGATATGCTACGTTCTGAACAACTCAAGAAAATAGGATCTCATGATTATTGCATTATTGTTAGATATAATTCTTTATAAGAATTAGAAAAGTCGTGACTTTATCATCATGATGAAAATTTTGGGTCAAGTTTTTTTCTCTAGGGAATTGTTTCAGAAAATGGCAATATTTCATTAAGCTTTATTATGAAAGAATCTCTGGTACTACTATCCCAAAGATGTAAGTTTTTTTGCCTTGGGAATTTTTTTTAGAATTGCAATATTTCATTAAGATTTACTATGAAAGATTCCGTGGTACTACTATCCCATAGACACAGAATGAACGACATTGAATAGTCCATATAATTTGGTTTTCTGTATATGGAGAATATATGCTCGTTCTATTTCATACATATGATTTATCACTCGTAACAATTATGGGTTGTCCCTTGAAATGCAATCGGTGTTGCTTCTTGGTAGGTCACTTTTGCTTTAGCGACTTCACGAAGGTGGTTGTTTTGCCGTAATCAATATTATACTGCCCAATGAAGAGTTCATTTTTTGAAGTAGTGTTTTCAATACGAATATTCATTTTTTGTAGTGTTTTCAATACTAATATTATAAAGTATATTCCAATGTTGTTTTTTCTCTTTAATGAGCTAAATTTTTCTGTTTTACATCTCTTATTTAATTGAATTGTTGTTCTTGATTAGAAACCATTGGATATAGTTTCTTGTTTCTCATTTAGTAATTTCAAGTATATATATTTGTTGGTTGATTCTGGTGTGTATAAACTCTTGTGTTATTTCCAACGGTCATGGTGGGTTTAACACTGAATTTTAGTAAAAACCCTCTTTATTAGATACTCTAGATATTTTATTGATCTGATTCTTGCAAAATTTAGCAGAAGACCTTAAATTTAGTGAGTAATATGTAGCTAAATTGTTATGGAATCTTGTACATTTCTTTATTGTTGTTCCACCTGGAAGACTTGATTTTCATAATTGTGCATTACTAAATACTATGCTCTGCTTCTGATAATTTCATACATCGCATCTGGTCCAAAATTTCGTTATTGGTTCTATGGCATGTAGATAGACTTAATGTGGTTGAATTAGACATGGGGACCAAATTTACTATTTACTCTGTTAACATGGTATATTGTGTTTGGAATTTATCAATATTATGATTCATCTTTCAGTGGAAGTCTTGAGAAGAACAGTCTACTTGACCCATGAATTCATTCTCTTGAAATGCCTTGCTGATTGTGAAGCATTTTTAAATATGTACAAGGAATTGTATACACAGCTAGGATATTAAGCCACTAGCATGAGAAAATGCATAAAATCTCCTAGCAGCTTAAAAAATTAGTAAGCCAGTTAGAAAACGGTTGAAAGCAAGTAGAAGCAAACATAAGCAAGATAAGGGCTAGCTTGCTTGCATAAAGAAGATTATAATAATGTTATATATGTTAAGGTTTGTGTCTAGGGAAAAAATTATATTTTCCTTGTGGAATGGGGTCTATAATTTTGTAGGAAGTACTTCAAGAAACATGCCTAGGGTTGTTCTAACTAATAGCTCATTTTCTTTCACTTTTAGGTGTGAGGTCTAAAGGGTAACTATATTGTGAAAATATTTTGAGGATTTCTCTCTCTAGAGGACAATGAGAATGGAATCTTGGTGGCAAGTTTAAATCACCATCAACCCCAATAGTGAATCAATACCATATTTTATTTTTACATTGAATTGACAAGACACAGACACAACAACATAGAATAGGGATAGGGTGTAGTTGCATTTATATCAACTATTTGGTTCATGTCTTTGTAAATATGTACCAGCATTATCTTCTTCCACCATGCTTTTCTCAATTCCAAACAACACTTCTCTTGCTCCAACAATTGTGGTTTCAACTCCAAATAGCACCATTTGAGTACATAAGTAAGAATGAATAGAAATCGTGGGAGGGGGTGTTTTTGTAGAGAAAAAGCCTTGAAGAAACAATTTTCAAGATCCAAACAACAATATCAGTGCTAAACATCAATGCATCATTGTTAAAAGACAATGTACTTCTCAAATTTTAGAAATTTGACCTTAGTTAAGCAAAATCATAATTTTTGTCTCAATTTTGAGGTTATCTAGATCTATTTACTGTGAACTTCCAACCCCTGGAATATGTATTTATAACAATAATATTTCACTGTTTTTCCTCCCAATTGTGACAAGAAGTCAAGAAAATAAATACCATTGAATTTTTTTTCATTACCATAAAGCTCTTGGAGCACACTTTCCAAGCATATAACAGATTTGAAATGTATTATGACAGTGGGTGATAATAACAGTGAATCTACCTTCTTATTTTTTAGATGTGTGAAGTTTAACAAATTTAACTCGTTATGACAAATCAACATCATAACCAACATTATCCACCAGATTGTTACTTTAATACTTCCTCATCCATGTTGACTTGCTATTCAAGTGTCCTCTTGCAAGGAGTTTCTCCTTTAGTTGTGTGTTGCTTGTTGTTCTCTGTTCAATGCTCGATGTGTAGCAATCTGGTCAATATGATCCAGTTGGCAAACAATGTAAATGTGAATGCTCTGCGTGATCCCTAGGAAGATTCAGAAATGGTTGTAAATCCAAAGTAGCTCGTTGTGATTGGTGTTTGTACCCACCTTGGTTGTGTTCCGTTGCCCAGTGCTGGGGATTATGGAGGTTGGTTCTATCCTTGTCATGGATCTCATTATGACATATCTAGACGAATTAGGAAGGGCCCTGCACCTTACAACCTTGAGGTTCCAACATAAAAAGTCTTGGAGGATAAAAAAATGTTAATTGGTTTATCTACATGCAAAGCTATCATGTTCACAAGTGGGATTATGCTACCAAATCGGTTTTATATTGTGATCTTTGGAATATTTTCACCATTGATTTTAATCTACTGTTATCTCAATAAAATTGAGATACATAATTATTTCTGTTATTCATTTTAAGAATGACCATTCAATCTTTTAGTCTGGCAAGTTTGTTTTTTCCATTGCCTATCCCTTTGGGATCCTATTGATTTGTCATATACTTAAATTTGTTTTAAAACTTAAAAATTATTCTAACTATTAAAGTTCTATGCAATTCTTGATTATGGATATGCTATGTTCTGAACAACTCAAGAAAATAGGATCTCATGATCGTTGCATTCTTATTAGATATAATTCTTTATAAGATTTAGAAAAGTTGTGACTTCATCATCATGATCAAAATTTTGGCTCAAGTTTTCTTCTCTAGGGAATTATTTAAGAAAATCACAATATTTCATTAAGCTTTATTATGAAAGAATCTGTGGTACTACTATCCCGAAGACGTAATTTTTTTGCCTTGGAAATTATTTTTGAGAATCGCAATATTTCATTAAGCTTTACTATGAAAGAATCCGTGGTACTACTATCCCAAAGACACAGACTGAACAACATTGAATAGTCCACATAATTTGGTTTTTTGTATATGGAGGATATGATGCTCATTCTATTACATACAGATTATTTATCACTCGCAACAATTATGGGTTATCCCTTGAAATGAAACCGGTGTTGCTTCTCGGTAGGTCACTTTTGCTTTAGCAACTTCATGGAAGTGGTTGTTTTGCCGTAATCAACATTATACTGCCCAATGAAGAGTTCATTTTTTGAAGTAGTGTTTTCAATACGAATATTATAAAGTATATTCCAATGTTGTGTTTTCCCTTTAATGAGATAATTTATTCTTTTTTACATCTCTTGTTTAATTGAATTGTTGTTCTTGATCAGAAACCATTGGATAAAGTTTCTTGTTTCTCATTTAGTAATTTCAAGTCTATATATTTGTTGGCTGATTCTGGTGAGTATAAATTCTTGTATTACTTCCAACGGTCATTTATTAGATACTCCAGATCTTTTATTGATCTGATTCTTGCAAAATTTACCAGAAGACCTTAAAGTTAATGAGTAATATGTAGCTATTGTTCTCAAACTCTTGTACATTTCTTTATTGTTGTTCCACCTGGAAGACTTGATTTTCATAATTGTGCATTACTAAATACTATGCTCTATTTCTGATAATTTCATATGTTGTATCAATAGCTGTTTATGGTCCAAAATTTCGGTATTGGTTCTATGGCATGTGGATAGACTTAATATGGTTGGCTTAGACATGGGACCAAATTTACTATTTACTCAGTTAACATGGTATACCGTGTTTGGAATTTATCAATATTATGATCAATTTTTCGGTGGAAGTCTTGAGAAGAACATTCTACTTGACCCATGAATTCATTCCCTTGAAATGCCTTACTAACTATGAAGCATTTTTAAATATGTACAAGGAATTGTATACACAGATGGGATATTAATCCACTAGCATGATCAAATGCCCAAAATCTGCTAGCAGCTTAGAAAATTAGTAAGCCGACAGCTAGGTTATTAAGCCACTAGCATGAGAAAATGCCCAAAATCTTCTAGCAACTTAGAAAATTAGTAAGCCAGTTAGAAAACTGTTGAAAGCAAGTAGAAGCAAACATAAGCAAGATAAGCGCTAGCTTGCCTCCATAAAGAAGATTATAATAATGTTATATATGTTAAGGTTTGTGTCTAGGGAAAAAGTTCTCTTTTCCTTGTGGAGTGGGTTCTATTATTTTGTAGGAAGTACTTCAAGAAACATGACTAGGGTTGTTCTAACTCATAGTTCATTTGCTTTCACTTTTAGGTTCTAGGGCCAAAGGATAACTATATTGTGAAAATATTTTGAGGATTGTTCTCTCTATTCCTTATGTTTAATAGTCATACTATGCAAGGGGAATCTTGGTGGTAGGTTTAAATCACTATCAGCCCCAATAGTGAATCAATACCATGTTTTATTTTTACAGTGAATTGACAAGACAAAGACACATGAACATAGAATAGGGATAGTGTGTAGTTGCATTTATATCAACTATTTGGTTTATGTATTTGTAAATATGTACCAGCATTATCTTCTTCCACCATGCTTTTCTCAATTCCAAACAACACTTCTCTTACTCCAACAATAATGGTTTCAACTGCAAATAGCACCATTTGAGTACATAAGTAAGATTGAATAGAAATCATGGGACGGGGTGTTTTTGTAGATAAAATGCCTTGAAGCAACAATTTTCAAGATCCAAACAACAATCTCAGTGCTAAACATCAATGCATCATTGTTAAAAGACAATGCACTTCTCAAATTTTAGAAATTTGACCTTAGTTACAAAATCATAATTTTTGTGTCAATTTTGAGGTTTTCCAGATCTATTTACTGCGAACTTCCAACCCCTGGAATATGTATTTATAACAATAATATTTCACTCTTTTTCGTCCCAATTTTACAATAAGTTAAGAAAATAAATACCATTGAATTTTTTTTCATTACCATAAAGCTCTTGGAGCACACTTTCCAAGCATATAACATATTTGAAATGTATTATGACAGTGGGTGATAATAACGGTGAGTCTGCCCTCTTATTTTTTAGATGTGTGAAGTTTAACAAATTTAACTCGTTATGACAAATCAACATGCATAACCAACATTATCCACCGGATTGTTACTTTAATACTTCCTCATCCATGTTGACTTGCTATTAAAGTGTCCCCTTGCAAGGAGTTTCTCCTTTAGTTGTGTGTTGCATGTTGTTCTCTGTTCAATGCTTGATGTGTGACAATCTGGTCACTATGCTTAAGTTCTTTTGCAATGTGTTTGGGTCCACAACCAACCTCCATACAGTTGACTTGTCAACCCATGCATGTTCAAGTGTCACCCCTTTGAGGTGTATATCACATGGTCCATAGCTCTTAGGACTAGGTTCCCTCCAAGTGCTTAGTGCCCTTCCTCCTAAGAAGGTTGCACTCCTAATCAACTAATCAAACTCCTCTTTGCTCACCAAATTCATTAGTCATCACGCGAATTAGTATAACAACCTCCTAGGTAAGGGTGCTATGTTAACATTCTAACCAAGGCCAAGCATCCCACCTAAATTGAACCATTCATACATAGGAAGCATCACCAAGGGACTAGGAGACCTAACACTCTTCTAGCTAGATGAAAATACTTTTAGAATAACCTCAAAGATTAACATGCATTAGCTGAAAGGGATGAAGTAATAAAAAAAATGGATGGGGTGGTGCTTGTTCATGGCTAATTGGGTGTCAAAATAGTGTTGTGAGTTTTTGTGGTTTGTCATGTAGGGGTATTCTCTCAATTTATCTAGGGATGTATTGCATGTGTATAATTATGGCATGAGATTTCCCTAGGGCATAAGCAATATCTCTGACATTTCCAAGGGTGTTCTTAGTGCATCAAGGATGTCCTTATATATTATCAACAACAACTTTACCTTGTGTGGAGATCAAACAATCGTCATTTGGTTTCTCCACTGCACCCAGGTTCAAGATCACGATTAACAAAAGGATGAGTACCTATAGCTAAGGATAAGAGGATCAAAGAGGATCAATACTCATAGCTAAGGATGAGAGGATCTAAACTATGGTGAAGGAAATACTGCTACATGATTTAATTATCCAAGTTGTTGCTTTTATTTTGTAAATAATATAGATATATATATTCTTCCCTAAAAGCTATTATTTTTTCACTGATTAAGGTATTGTGCATGAATGTTATATTTGGTTGGGACATACTTTCCCTAGAAGTTGTTTGGATTTGCTTACATGCATTGTTAAATTGTATCGTTAATTAGACTTGAAGAAGTATGAGGAAGGTCCTACGGTTTTAAATGTGTACCGGTGAATGAGAACGACATCACAAATCTGATTGTATTGGATGAACTGTATTTAAATCTTTGAACAATCGTATGGAATTAGTTTTTTTCTGTAGTTAACCTGTTCTATTATTTTGACATGCATGATGAATTTGATTTAACTCTTTGAACAATTGTATGGAATTAGTTTTTTCTGTTCAATTATTTTGATATGAATGATGAACTGCATTTAAATCTTTGAACAATCGTATGGAATTAGTTTTTTTTCTGTATTAACTTGTTCTATTATTTTGATATGCATGCAAGTCTAAGGAAAGAAATACTAGAATCTACCCCTGCATCTGTTGGTGAGCTCATCGAGAGATTGATTTATTTAATAGGTAGGTAAAGTCCTTATCACAAAATTTGAAATTTGTCAATCATATTGGGGAGGATTCTTTAGAATTCTCATTAGTTTTGGGTTTGTATTTTTCCTTTATTTTTTTCCATTTAACTCGTTCTATTATTTTGATATGCATTCAAGTCTAAGGAAAGAAATATTAGGATCTACCCCTACGTCTGTTGGTGAACTTTACCGACTCACCGCAAGATTGATTGATTTAATAGGTAGGTAAAGTCCTTATCACAAAATTGGAAATCATATTGGGGAGGATTCTTTAGAATTCTCATTAGTTTTGGGTTTGTATTTTTACTTATTTTTTTCCAGTTAGACGTGTAAGTAGTTATTGCATGGTGGCAAGAATTTAGATCTGTTTGAAGTAGAATCAACTTGATTTATAAGTTGTTTGTGAGTGATTTTTTCTTATTTAATCTTCTACTCATGGTTGTTCCTAACAATAGGCCTAGCTGCTCGTGGTTGTTCTTAACAAATTCCACGGTCATTCTCACTTGTCCTTTTACACAATCGTAAGCACATCTTGTAGGTGTGAAAAAATTGTGCCCAACTTGAAATATGCATTATGTTTCTTTTCGTTGTTTAAAAATTGAAAATCATCTTTGTTTTTGGTTTGTGCATCTAAATTCTTTCATCATTAATCGTTATATTCAAAAATTGAAAAGAATTTATCTAATATCTTTAATGTCCTTGTGGTTAAGTTGTAGCAGAATGGGAAAATTTTCATTTTTTTATATCTTTTGGGAGGTTTTCGCTACCTTTATATGTAAAACCGATGAGAACTTACACTTTTAATTGGTAAAACCTACACATGCCCTTATGGTTGCTACTTTTTCCAAGGAAACCCCGAGCGAACATGTAGGGCATAAAAAAACACTCCAAATTTGCATTTTTTTGGGTGTTTTCCCTTTAGACCCCGAGGCCATATTCTTTGACCAAAGATCTATTAGATTCGAGTTTCTCAAGGAATTTTTTATTCTTATTTCAATAGTTACTTGTAAATAAAACTTAAATATTTCATCAAAAAAATAAATATTCATGTGGTTCATTTGCCAATCTCTTAAATAGCGTGGTGTATTTGGAAATGATTGCATTTAAATGAAAAAAGATTGCTTTGTTTTTATTAACAAGTTCCCATGAAGATGAAAATATTTTCGCTTTGGTTTGGACTATATTTTTTGAAAAGTGACATTGTATTAAGGTTTGAAGAAATTTTCCTTTGTTTTTGTATTTTTTTTTGAAAGTTTTTCAAACATCCTTTTTCAAGTTCAAACCAACGTTTTCATTTATGAGTTTTTTCTTTTTACATTATATTTTCATTTGAGAATATTATCTTTTTTCTCACTTTCATATCCCTTTGAGTGAAACCAACCATTAAAAGCAATTTGTAATTGAAAGGTACTAGAATTGTTTTTCTCTTGATAGAAAGCCAACAATATTCTAAGTTTCGGGGGCCTTGGTGTAGGTTGGAGAGTAAATTCTACAAGGCCACCAAGTTAAAATTATGACTATTAAAGAGTGAAAAATCAATTAGTAGCAGATAATAGTTGTCGATAAAGCACACCTCAGATGCGTGCCAAGCACAAGATCAATCTCAACAACCATAGAGATTTTCTCCTCTTGCTTGTTTAGTGGCCTGTGTGTATAAGAGATTTGGTAGACATGGTAAATCGTCATAGTGACAACATTTCTTTAGAGTTTCGGGTCTAGATGTAAGTCCTATGTTTTGTGCCGATATGTAGACATTTGACCCATGACTATTTTTCCAACCTGCCATTTGTCAATTGGTGATACTGGACTTTACTAATCTTCCATATAGGTCACTACAGGTGAGAAGTGCTTGTCGTACCTGACACAGATACCTAAATTCTACCTCATCTCCACTGAAGGGTACTTGTCTTAGTGGGTACTTCCACCTTGGGTGATTGTTGTGTGAGAGTTATTGTAATTGTCTCCTTGCAGCTTCTCTAGTTGGACTTGTAATTGTAATTGACCTTTTATAAGGCCTTAGAGATTTTATGTTTTCGAGTCATAAGCTATGAGTGAGGTTCTGGAGGTATCAACCAGGGGACCCCTTTGCAAGGCGCCCTTATTATTTTACATGGGATAATTGAAGGCTTAGAAGCGATAAATCATCGAAAGATTGGATGCATTATTTATTTTCATATATTCCTTTTTTTATGATGTCGTGATATTGATTTAGAGGTTTTTGACTAGTGTGGGTGTTTTGATCAATGGCTAGCTCATTTAAATTTTATTTATAATACTTTAAGGATGGATATATTATTTAAATTTAATCTTGAGATACATGGAGCATTTAAAATTGATTTATTTTCGATGAAAACAGTTTTTTTGGTAAAATCTATTTTTATATAAACTCTCTATATGGAGAAATCTAATATAGTCGAAATTGCAGGATGTTTTTGTTTAGAGATTTGAAAAAAGAAATTAACATCTAGATGCATATACTTTTGGAATTTGAGTTTTATATCCTAGGCATTTTCATTTTCAAGTGAAAGTGCTAGAAAAATGATATGGCGTAGTTCATGATATGATGAACTATACCAATATTCAATTTGTAAATTGTACAATGTGTTTGGGGAATTAACAATGTGTAGAGTATTGTTTTATTCTAGTTTGGGCCATTCTCCGGGAGAATGGAGGCGCTTGGTTTGTTACCAAGTATTTGACCTAGTGTCAAATTATGCAGCCTATGGCTGAGGCACCTAGTCTGTTACCAGGAAGACACTATAAGCCCTAGACTGGGTCTAGGCATGTGTGACACTCTAACCCTCAATCAATGGGCTTTGCGATCTTCTCCAAGGCTTAGCTACCCTTGGTTAAGACACCTTGTGACCTTAGTACCTGATCTTGGTGTCACACAGAGTGTGAGATAAAAGCATTAGTAATTCTCTCTGTTTATGATAATGTACTTTGAGTGGGGATGAAACACCACCTTGACCACTTGTATTAACTGCAGGGCACTTGAAGAAGGCTAAAGCAAAAGTAAAAAATACATAAGGACCCTTAGTACCACTAAGGTGTAAAATTGAAAGTGCAAAAATTCCTTTAGTACCACTAAAGGTAAAAGTCAAAGTGAGAAAAGAATAAAATAATAATATTTTGTTCTTTCTAGTTTTGGTCCACTTACAGGTGACTCAAAGGATATAAAAGAAGATCCATCAAATTCATTATCACATACACTCTTGCTCTCACAGGTGAAGCTGCTCCAACTGAAGATTTCATAGGTTATTGAAGAAAAGGAAGTTTGGTGTGATACCCTAGCATGAATGAGTCTAGCTAGGGAATTCACACTTGTTTTCTACAAGCCCTAAGCTAGGGTTTCAGTAGCTGCATTCTTTTATCAGATTTTTGTCTTAGGGTTTTACCCTAAATTCTTCAGCAGCAATTTTCTTCTTCCATGGGCAGCTCTTCTTCTCCTCGAGCAGGCACCCTCCATCACCGACAGCCAATATTCTCCTCAAGCAGCCACCCTTCCTTCTCCAGGCATCCTTAATGAGGGCTCGACCCTCTCTCTACACCCTCGGGTAGCCTAGTAGGCAGACCCGTGAGGGTTTGTTTCTGCGGCCAACCCTTGGGTAGCTTACCAGGCAGACCTGTGAGGGTTTGTGCCTCTGGCCAACCCTCGGGCAGCCTATTGGAATGCCCATAAGGGCCCCGACCCAAACCGAGCAGGAAGGACTACCCTACGGGCAACAAAACAGAAGCAGGGAAGTAGGTTGGGAAACAGGGAAGGCGCGCAGACAAGAAGCAGGGTAGATGGGAAGAAAAATAGCTACGGGTAGCAGTACAGTCAGATCTCAACAGGAAAAATAGAAATTCGGGTAGCCTGCTAATTCTAGGCAGGAGAGAGAAGATTAGGGCAGCAAACCCCAATTTGTTAAAAATCCCTAATTGGGTATCTTTTCTATGTAATTGGATTATCTTCTGTAATTGTGGGTTTGTGATACAAACCAAGTTAGGGTTTGTAGAATTTTGGAAAAACTTAGTCCTCTCATTTACAAGATGAATTACTAATGCTTTTGGGGTTTTTGTCCTTTAAAGGTTTCCCCAGTGAAAAATCTTGTGTTCAATGTGTTGATGTGTTGATGTTGTTTACTACACTTGTCATTTGTTTAAGTTAGTCTGCAAAATTTTAAAAGTATTCATGCTAATGCTAAAAATTCAACATGTCATACCTTATGCTTGTCATATAATATATGCACGATCCAAGACTGAAGTTGGTTATTTGCTTGTCACGATGGATATAATGCTAAAGTGGATGTACTAGCTGCATTTATAGGATCTATATTCACACATATAGTATGTTCTTCTTCATCTTTACATTGAGTCCATAAGGCATTGTTGACTAATCCCCTTCAAAGAAAGACATTTTTTGGTTGTGTAGTGTCCTTACTGAGTTGCTCATAGGGCTCTCCCCTAGGATGTTTCAACTTCCAAAGCAGTTTGGGAAGAGTGACTAAGGTGACAGTGGTCACTCTCTCCCTCATATGTTTGCTGGTGACTAGCAGATAACACCATGTTTTGTTGGTTGGAGTATATGGCTACTAAAGAATAAAATAAATTTTCAAGAAATAGAATTGAGTGTTGCACAGGTTACTCACAAAATCATATGTGCATGTGAATGAATATGGGTTACTAAATAAAATCCTGCTAGACCTCTTAAGAAGTCTGTTATCAATTATGGAAAGGAACGGGGCTGTTAAAGATTAGGTTTTGATATATGCAGTTAAACTTTTTATACTTTAATTCATAATAAAACTAAAACAACAAGGTTAGATCCAAAACAGTACTGCTGCAAGAAATTCAAACATAATTTTCATCTCTTTCTACTTCAACGCTCCATTGGCCACTGCGTTAAAGTTGGTCCTTGAGATGATTAACCAAATGCCATGTACAGTAACAATATTATAACTGATAAAACAATAATAATGTACAGGAAATAACAACAGTAAAGAACAGTAATAATACTAATCTAGGATTGTTTTAGATCATCCTTATACTCAAACACTTTAAGGTTATGATCTTGTCACCGAAGGGACAAGTCACTTAGGTGAAAAAATGGTGTACCTTGAGAGAGATAGCTTAAGAGAGTTATAGCGGTAAGGATACAAACCTCAGATTCTTAGTCAAAAGGAAGAGAAACTCCAGGCTTTAGAGAGACGCAATCATGCCCAGTAAAGTCACACTAGCAAAGAGGACACAATCATTCCTAGTACATTCACATAGTCAGTTGGGTAAGAGACTCACAATCACACTGACAAAGATACATAGTCACACCGAGTAGGGACACATAGTCACGCTGAGTAGGGACACACAGTCACGCTAAATATGGACACAGTCACGCTGGAAGGTGGACACACAGTCATGGTTCTGTAGAGACACAATCACGTTGGCGGGTGGACACACAGTCACAGTTCTGCAGAGACACTAAGTCACATTGGCAGGGAGTCACGTATTCAAGTTCAGCTGAGACAAAACATAGTTGCGGCAGCAAGGAGAAATACAGAAACAGAAGTAGCAATAGAAACAGTTCACAACATCAGTAGAAGACACAATCACAGCCAATTTGAATACACAGTCAGCGGATCATGTCATGGCCCAGCTAGGAGAAGTTACAGTAGCCATATAATAAATCACTGTCACGCTCTAGCTGAATATCACAAACATCCTCATGGCCCAACCCTAGGGCACACACAAATTCACAGCCCAACCTTACGGCCCAGCCCTAGGGCACGAAAATTTCATAGCCCAGCAAAAATAAGGAACCCACAATCACAACCAGAAACAAAAGAGGTCACGGTTCAGAGAGGAAGGATCACCACCATCCACATCTCATCAAAAAAGAGTCACCAGCATGACTTAGGCTATATAGAAAATAGCAGTCCTCAACAAAGATCTGGAAGCCCAAAAGAAGACAGCAAAATCCTAGCAGTAGTAAAACAGTTCTTGACGCCAAACCCAAGTAAATCAATGTCTTGATGGATAATCATAATGAAGAATAGAACTCGCTTTTATAACTTGGAAGGAGATCTAGGAGGGTCCTTATTCAACCCTAGCTTTTAGGGTGTAATAAGAATACAATGAGGTTGACTTAGAATAAGTACCAAAGGTCCAATGGTCTTATAAAATACGACCATAAAATTAATTTTGACCAATAGTCCTAAAAATAAAAACATAAAATTAAGTTGACTTAGGATAGGGTAGCAATGGTCCAAAAATAAAAAACATAAGATAAAAGTCATCATGCCAAAGCTACACATGAAAAAGGACGTTAGGACCAAGTAAAAGATAAAGGACCAAAATTCAACCAAAGGGGGTCACAATAAGAGCGTAAGACAACCCGCATACCCACAAGTGTTGATGTATATGTAACTTCGGAAGGTATTCATCTATGTATCTTATGTATTGTAACTCGATGTTTATTCCGAGATGTTTCTATTATGTATTTGAGTCATGTTGTCTTTCCCCGATGTTCCGATCGGGAGGATCAGTAATGTAAACAAGTCATGTCAATTCATTGTTAAAGTCCCCATAGTTTCGAGGAACTAGGGTTATTATACACTCATAGAAATGTAGGCTCTAGTAAGTAATTGTTAAGTTAGGCCGACATGATTGAGTGCACTTCAAGTGAACGGAAGAATATAAATAGAGAGTGAGACTCTCTATTTATGACACATATCACTCACTCACTCAAGTGTGGCGCACTAGTGAAGAAGGAAATACACTGGGACTAGACAAGAACAAGACTATTGTTGTTTTGGGAGATCTCTTACTGTTTTGGTGCTGATTCTATCTCTAAGGAAGTTACAGGGTTTTCTCCTTTATGGTTTCCCTGAGGAAAACTCTTTGTGTCTCTTGTCTCTTGTGATGTGCTTATGTTTTATTGATGTGCTTTTTATTCTCTCAGTGAAAAGATCCTAAGATCATAATGCTATCTTATATGTTGAAAAACTAACATGGTATCAGAGCTAACCTGAGAAGAAGACACTGTGCAGCTACGGGAACTAGGGATTCCTATTTTGTGGACCTTCCTCCACATATTTTCAGCAAAAGTAAGGTGGAACAACTCTCCTCCTTAGGGCGCATCTTTCTGTTGAAACAGAATCCAATTCTGAGGTTTTTTAGTTTTGGACCTGTCACTGGGGTCAGAAATTAGGGATTTTTACAGAAGAGGAATTTTTCAGTGAGCCCAGGCCTGAATTGATCTCCTCCCCAAAATCGAAGTTAGGGACAAATTTCAAGGCATTTGGGTGGACAGAACTCCGAAAAAGCAAAACCCTAGTTTGCTCCTAAACCAACTCTGCAGGATTTCAACTCAAGTTCCAGATCCGACATCTTGAACCTGGTAAGATCTAAAATATTTTGTATTTCCATTAGAGGTTCTCATTTAAATATGTCTCATCATACCAAGCTTGATGAAAAGCTTGAGGGAGCTGAAAACTTCCGAGCCTGGAAGTATAGGATCTCCCTGGTCCTGGAAGAGAATGAATTAGACTCCTACATTCATGAGGAGGTTCCAGTTCCAGAGGGAGATGAGGCAAAGGCCTTACATAAGAAGAAGATGGTTATGGCAAAGTGGATCATTGATGATTCTATCAAGGATCATCTCATACCACAGTTATCATCTCTTAAGACACCTAAAGCTATGTTTGATGCCCTAACCAAATTGTTTGAAGGGAAGAACATTAATAGGAAGATGACTTTGAGAAACCAATTGAAGAATGTGAAGATCCAGAATGCTGAGACTATTCAGTCTTACTTTACAAGGGTTTCTCAGATCAAGGAACAATTAGAAGCTGTTGATGAACAAGTGGAAAATGCAGAGATTGTGATGACTACTTTGAATGGCCTTCCTAGGTCATGGGATGCTTTCATCCAAGGAATCTGTGCTAGAAAGAAGTTAGTCAAATTTAGCAGACTATGGGAGGAATGTTCTCAAGAAGAAGCATAGATAACAGCTCGAGAAGAGAAGATGGGAAGTGAAGACCAAGCCCTTACAGCCCACTCTAAGAAAAGCAGAAGAAGACCTCATTACTCCAAAGGTAAGGATTCTCATCTCAATAAAGACATATCAAAATTAAGATCTTATACATGTGATGAGATGGGACACTTTGCAAAAGACTGTCCTAAGAACAAGAGCCACCCTCATAAGAAGAAGGGGAACAAAAGAAGACATCATGCTCATGCTGCAGAGGATGATGAACCATCCAAGAAGAGATCCAGATATGAAAGTGAAGATTCTTCAAGCGAGGATGAATATGTTTTGATATCAGCTCTCACAGGTAACATTACTCATGGAAGTGATGATTTGCTTATAGACAGTGGGGCTTCCAAACATATGACGGGATTCAAGGAATCTTTTGTAAAACTGTCAGAACATGAATCACCTCACAAGGTGAAACTAGGAGATGACTACCAATATCCAATAAAAGGTAGTGGGGAATCTTCATACAAGCTAGAATCTGGTAAGTCTCTAACAATGAAATAAGTATTGTTTGTTCCAGAACTCAAGAAGAACCTTCTATCCATTTCAGCATTGGATGCAAAAGGAATGCAGGTTGCATTCATAGATGGTGAAGTCATTATGTGGCCAAAAGGAAAGACTATCGACGATGCGGTAGTGATTGGAGAACAAGGAGGCTTGTACAAATTGAAGGGCCATCCAGAACAAGCCTTGATCCATGACTTGGTAGAGCCAAATGAACTTTGGCATAGAAGGCTTGCACATGTGCATTACAGAGCACTACCTATTGCAAGCAAAGTTGTTGAAGGTCTTCTAGAATTCCAAGCAAAGCATGATGGAGTTTGCAAAGGATGTGCAAAAGGGAAGAATACAAAGAAGACATTTCCCAGCAGCGAAAGCAAAGCCAAAGGTATTCTAGAAATCATCCACTCCAATGTATGCGGTCCTATGTCATCGAACTCACTAAGCAGGTATGCATACTATGTTTCTTTTATTGATCATTTTTCTAGAAAGACATGGATTTACTTTATGAAGAACAAAGATGAAGTATTTAGTAAGTTCAAGGAATTCAAAGCCTTGATAGAGAACCATACTGAAAAGAAGATCAAAACCATTCATTCAGATAATGGTGGAGAATTCACTTCGAATGAATTCAAAGAGCTATGCAAAGAATCAGGGGTTAAGAGGGAGTTGTCTACTCCTTATAATCCACAACAGAACGGAATTGCAGAACGGAAGAACAAAACCATCATGGAAGCTACAAGAAAAATGATTCATGATCAAGATCTGCCTATGCATCTTTGGGCGGAAGCTACCGGAACAGCGGTGTATGTACATAATCGTACTCCACATAGAGTACTCAAGAACAAGACTCCTGAAGAAGTCCTCTCCGGCAAGAAACCAGAATTCAGCCATCTTAGAATATTCAGCTGTCCTATGTACATCCACATTCCAAAAGAGAAGAGAACAAAATTGGATCCTTCAGGAAAGAAGGGCATATTTGTGGGATACTCTGAAAGCTCGAAGGCTTACAGAATTTATTTTCCAGGATACAAGAAGATTGAAATCAGCAGGGATGTGAAATTTGATGAAGGCATATCTTACAAGAAATCTAGAAAGAGACCTGTTGAAGAACCTAAAGAAGCAGAAGCAGAAGTACCCAGGATCCATGATACAATCATGGACGAAGAAGCTCAAGAAGAAGATCGAGAGTTCGAGGAACCACAAAGACCTGTAGAGCCACCTCTGGAGAAGAATCCTCATAAGAGGAAACCTGCTTGGGTACGTGAACTTATCCAAGGTGTAGAAAGATATGGGGCTCCAGAAGAAAATCACAGAGAAATAAAGAGACCCAGACCCAATTCCGAGTATGTAGATTTACTATGTGATTTCATTAATAAAGAACCTTCCAGTTATGAAGAAGCAGTAGATCAGAAAGAATGGAATGATGCTATGATCGAAGAATATCAATCAATCATGAAGAATGACGTTTGGGATGTTGTCCCAAGACCAAAAGGGAAGTCAGTTGTAACTTCCAAATGGATCTACAAGATCAAGCATGCTGCAGATGGTAGCATTGAAAAATATAAGGCAAGATTTGTAGCTCGGGGTTTCTCTCCGAAAGAAGGAATAGACTATGAGGAAACCTTTGCACCTGTAGCCAGATACACTTCCATCAGATCAGTACTTGCTCTGGCTGCAGTGATGAAATGGAAGATACACCAGATGAATGTCAAGACTGCCTTCTTGAATGGTGTAGTAGAAGAGGAAGTGTATGTAGAACAGCCACTCGGATTTGAGACACATGACAGAGAGTCTCATGTATGCAGATTGAAGAAATCCCTGTATGGTTTGAAATAGGCACCCAAGACCTGGTACTGCAGAATTGACAACTTTATATCCAGTTTGGGCTTTACCAAGAGTAAATCAGACTCCAACCTTTACTACAAAGTTGAAGGTGGCAACCCAGTGATGCTCCTACTATATGTAGATGATCTATTTGTGACAGGTTCAGATGGGTTGATTGCTGATATGAAGAGAAAGCTTGCTGCTGAGTTCGAAATGAAGGACTTGGGGATGATGCATTACTTTCTAGGTATGGAGGTGTGGCAGAGTACAGATGGAATCTTCCTTGGACAAGGGAAGTATGCAGTAGAGATCCTGAAGAGGTTTGGGATGATGGAATGCAAGGCTATGGACACATCTATGGCATCGAACCTGAAGCCATTGAGTGATGCTTCATCAGATTCGGTTGATGCTACGATGTATCGTCAGATGATTGGGTCATTGATGTACTTGACGAACACGAGACCAGATATTTGTTTTGCTGTGAACACATTGAGCCAGTACTTGACAGATCTGAGAAATGTTCACTTGACTGCTGCAAAGCATATTCTGAGGTACCTAAAGGGTACAGTTGATTATGGGCTCAAGTATGATACGAATCAAAAGATTAACCTGGAAGGTTATGTTGATTCAGATTGGGAAGGTAGTGCCATCAATAGGAAGAGTACTTTAGGATGTTGCTTCAGTATGGGATCAGGTGTGATCTCTTGGTTTAGTAGGAAGCAATCCTATGTGTCACTGAGTACAGCTGAAGCAGAGTATGTTGCATCCTGTTCAGCTAGTTGTGAGGCAATATGGATGAGGAAGCTACTGTCCGATTTGTTTGATATTTAGTTAGATGCTACTTGTATATACTGTGACAACCAGAGTTGTGTAAAGTTGTCCGAGAATCCAGTATTCCATGACAAGTCGAAGCATATTGAGATCAAGTATCACTATATCAGGGATATGGTGCAGAGAGGAGCAGTGAAGCTCCAATATGTTGCGATGGATGAACAGATAGCTGATGTGTTGACTAAGCCATTGGCTAAGGTGAAGTTTGAGTACTTCAGGGAGAAGCTTGGTGTTCTCTAGATCGAGGTTCCTCCCAAGAGGAAGTGATGTGTCCGTGCTATGCCATTATGACATGGTAAGAGTATTGGTTCCTTTCATGATCAGATGTAAGTGCAGTGCCATTCCGACATGGTGATAGGATTGGTTCCTTCCATGGTCGGATGTAAGGGATGTGACATGGTGAGAGGATTGGTTCCTTCCATTTCCAGGTATATGTGGATGCCACATCCAGCATGAAAAAGGGCTGGCTCTGTGAAGACTCATCTAGTTTGAAAAAGGACTAGCTCTGTGTAGATGCCACATCTAGTATGAAAAAGGACCAGCTCTGTGATGCCTCATCTAGTTTGAAAAAGGAATAGCTCTGGGAAGACTCATCTAGTTTGAAAAAGGACTAGCTCTATGTAGATGCCTCATCTAGTTTGAAAAAGGACTAGCTCTGGGAAGACTCATCTAGTTTGAAAAAGGACTAGCTCTATGTAGATGCCTCATCTAGTTTGAAAAAGGACTAGCTCTGGGAAGACTCATCTAGTTTGAAAAAGGACTAGCTCTGTGTAGATGCCTCATCTAGTTTGGAAAAGGACTAGCTCTGGGAAGACTCATCTAGTTTGAAAAAGGAATAGCTCTGTGTAGATGCCTCATCTAGTTTGAAAAAGGATTAGCTCTGGGAAGACTCGTCTAGTTTGAAAAAGGACTAGCTTTGTGTAGATGCCACATCTGGTATGAAAAAGGACCAGCTTTGTGATGCCTCATCTAGTATGAAAAAGGACTAGCTCTAGGAAGACTCATCTAGTTTGAAAAAGGACTAGCTTTATGTAGCTGCCTCATCTGGTATGAAAAAGGACCAGCTCTGAGATGATACATCCAGTATGAAAAAGGACTGGCTCTGTAGAACTTCCTATGACGAGAAGAATCATGAGATAGCACCAGGGATGATCTAGATCGAGTGATGATCGAGATTCAGTGATGATGATCCAGCAGTGATGATCCAGATCCAGTCCAGTGATGTTGATCCAGATCCAGTCATGATGTTCCATGATGATCTAGATCGAGAGATGATCCAGATCCAGTGAAGATGACTCGAAGACGAGATGATCCAACTGATACAGAGAAGAAGACCAGTGCTGAAAATTGTGTTGAAAGAATACCTTCCTAGTTAAGAGGGAGTGTTGATGTATATGTAACTTCGGAATGTATTCATCTATGTATCTTATGTATTGTAACTCGATGTTTATTCCGGGATGTTTCTATTATGTATTTGAGTCATGTTGTCTTGCCCCAATGCTCCGATCGGGAGGATCAATAATGTAAACAAGTCATGTCAAGTCATTGTTAAAGTCGCCACAGTTTCGAGGCACTAGGGTTATTATACACTCATAGACATGTAGGCTCTAGTAAGTAATTTTTAAGTTAGGCCGACATGATTGAGTGCACTTCAAGTGAACGAAAGAATATAAATAGAGAGTGAGACTCTCTATTTATGACACACATCACTCACTCACTCACTCAAGTGTGGCGCACTAGTGAAGAAGGAAATACATTGGGACTAGACAAGAAGAAGACTACTGCTGTTTTGGGAGATCTCTTACTGTTTTGGTGCTGATTCATCTCTAAGGAAGTTGCGGGGTTTTCTCCTTTATGGTTTCCCAAAGGAAAACTCTTTGTGTCTCTTGTCTCTTGTGATGTGCTTATGTTTTATTGTTGTGCTTGTTGTTCTCTCAGTGAAAAGATCCTAAGATCATAATGCTAGCTTATATGTTGAAAAACTAACAACAAGATCAAGGTGTACCAAAAAGGTGGACAAACAAACCCCTTTTTACCTAAAGGACCAACAAGACCAAGGAATTTAAGATTTTCTCTCTCAAGGTATATTGTCACATGTATTTTTATCATCAATGTATAAGGAGGAGATGCAAACTGGATGATGTGATCCTTTGGTCATCAATGCTGCTCCTAAGGGCTAGTTGCTAGTGACATCATCAAGGGGTGGCCAGTCCCTTGAGAAACAACCTAGAAATAACCAATTAGGAGATAGGACATCACACATCATCAGCTTGGTCAACTTGACCAAGATCCACCTAGTTAACTGACCAGGAATGCTCCTGCACGAACTGCTTGGTCCTAGACCAAGAATCTGCCTGGTCCCGGGCCAAGAATCTTCCTGGAGAAGTATTTTTCTCAACCTGGAGGATATGCTTGGACACCATGTCCAAGAAAACTATCTCGTCCTAGACCAAAATACCCTAGAGACATATAGGGGGCCTAACCATATGTTAGAAACTTTGCCATAGCATCAACCTGCTTGGTCCCAGACTAAGAACCTCGGCAGACTACTGGGGACCCTAGGGTACCTTCTAGGGTCTTACTATGCCCTAGTTAACTCACTAGGGTACCATCCTCCCTAAGAATGGGTCTCACAGCTACAAACATCTTGGTAACTGACCAAGTGCCTCCATTTTTATAAAATTCAGTCTCAGACTGAGTTATGTTGATCAACTCCTGGTAACTGAACAGGTGCCTCCATTCTCTCATAGAATGGCTCTCAATGCTCCTTTGAAATTAACAGGGGATTCTTTGATGGATCTTTCCAAGGAGCTCCAAGGCAATGTGGAGTTGGTGTATTTCTATTTTTAGAACAATCTCATCGTTTTCTTTTGAAGTTCACAATTGGACAAGGTACAAATAAAAAAGCAAAACTTTAAGCATTGTGGCTTCTCCTGAAGACTGTAGTAGAAAAAGAGTTAAGAAAGTTACAAGTTTTTAAATATTATAAATTAATTGTGGTTTTGGCAAACAAATACTGCAAAACTGATAATATATTGCTTGAACCTCTCATGACGCAATTCCTGGAGATAAACAACTTTGTTGATATATCATTGTCGCATGTCTTTAGAGAGTTTAATTCAATTGCAATTGTAGACCAATTGTCTGAAGAAGCTTTGTTCAAAGGAGGGGCCCAATTATGAGGGTTTGAAAGGTCTATTTTCTAATGCAGGGGTCTTTTCTAGTCACTATTTTCTCTTCTAAAGTTTATTTGCTTTTAGTTTGATGCTTTAAAATGAGCCTAAGAGCTGATTGTCGGAGGATTTGTTTCTTTTTGAAAGGCTGCCTCTTAAAAGAGCCGCATGGAAAACTGTAACGTAGTGATAGAGCAGATGCTGGTATAGTAGCAGGATAGTCATAAGACTATTTAGTTCTATTTTTTAGCCTGAAAAGGCAGATACATTATGGAATTTTTAAAAAGTACGAAATAGACGAGCAAAAAACACATTGAAATAAAGCGGTGTGTAGCGACGATAGATACCTTCCAGGAGCGTTGGCAAGTGGCAAAGGACAAATCCCAGAGTTTGATTTGAGTGCTGCGACTTGTTGAGAACAAGAACTTATCATTCGGTGTGAGTGCGAGAGCAACAATGAGCTCAGAATCTCCTTCCAACGCATTTTTCACAGAACCGGTGGCTAAGTCTACCACTTTTACTTCATCATTGCACACACACACTAAAAATGAAGCATCCGAGGAGAGCCTGAATGGCCTCCCTGTGTAAAATTGTTGCAAAGCAGGAATACACTTGAAATTTTTCTTGGAGTTCACATAGATGGCCATGGCTGCGCACCGCTTCAATTACCCAGAGCCTCCAGAAACATAAGCGGGGTCATAATTACGGTCTGTTTCGTACTCCCCCTACTACGTTTTCATTAGCTCTGGGCCAATAACACAAGCTGGCAATGGTCTAGGGTTTTGGACACAGCTAGTTGCAGGGTTGATTGTCCATGTAACATGCAGGGGTTTTAGGTGCAGCTAAGCTAAATCACCTAAAGGGTTTTTGGATGCATAAATTGCATAATTATTCACGAAGAGTGTATTTTAACCTTAGAGATAGTGGGGCTATAGCATGATAGGGGTTGAAATGAAAAAAATAAAATGTATATATATATCTTTTGGCAAAGACTTTTTATACAATACCAGAAATTATCTAAGTATTGATTTATCTACATTGTTTCTTGGCTTTATTTCATGTATTATTAACCAAATTATGTATGTAAATTTAAACCAAATTTTAAAATCCTTAGCTTATCAATCCTCAAATATTGTACAACAATCTTATCAATTTATTCAGCAGTTCTTGACATTGAAATGTTTTGCTAGCTACATGAAAATATGGCAACTGTACTGCAAACCTTCATAACCAATTCTGATCGAGGATAGCGTCGATGTTGGGTTACTTTTACACATGGAGAAGAAAGGTTATTAATCTATTCCCCAATAACCAATCAAATTTGTTTATTTCCCACCCTAGCATGTATCACAATCCATCTCCATACTATGGAGACAAAGTAATATCCACTGTAAATAAAGAGGAACTACGCGCAGCCTAATAAAAGAATTAGACGCCAAGTGAAAAACACAATCATTGAACAGTTAACCTAAAACTGTCAAAACAATGTGACTATAATACATGATTTAGAAAATCCCATGTTAAAAAAAGAGCCGGTCAAATAATATTCTATTATGACCAGTTCAACTGCCATGAAAGCCTTACAGATTGAAAACATTTGGTGCACCAAATGTTGCACAGATTTCTATGTTTTATAGTGAAGATTATTCATGCTTTATAGCAGATCGTACTATATTAGGATTTTTTCTTCTTTCTACCAGGTGGATGACACTGAAGGCAATATTATCACATACAAATTGAACTCTCAAAGAAAACAAATTAAAGGTTGTTTAGTAAAAAGAATTATTAAAATATACTGAAAGCAATATTATCAAGTACAAGTTGAACTCTTGTAAAAAACAAATTGATGGTTGCTTAGGAAAAAAATGATTAAAATATGCAGTCCCATACCCATTTAGATTCTAAAGTGGAAATTTAACTTATAACTTTGTTTGATAGACTACAAGCAAGTGTAAATAAAAATGAAACTTGAACTTAATGCTTCCACTTTCTAAAGATACCACAAAATATCAGATAGCCTGCACATTGACCACTGCCAAAACAACTCGAAAATAACTAAATAACTCGTAAAGGATACCCTCTATAAGTTAATATCTCAAATATGTATATTTAAACCAAATTTTAAAATCGTTAGCTTATCAATCCTCAAATATTGTACAACAATCTTATCAATTTATTCAACTTTTCTTGACGTTGAAATGTTTTGCTAGCTACATGAAAATATTGCAATTGTACTGCCAAACCTTCATAACCAATTCTGTCATGAGGATAGCGTCGATGTTGGGTTACTTTTACACATGGAGAAGAAAGGTTATTAATCTATTTCCCAATAACCAATCAAATTGGTTTATTTCCCAGCATAGCATGTATCACAATCTAGCTCCATACTATAAAGACAAATTAATATCCACTGTAAACAAAGGGGAACAGCTCGTAGCCTAATAACAGAATTAGACGCCAAGTGAAAAATGTGAAAGAAAAGAACAAAGCAAAAGAAACACGGGCAGATGATTTCCTTCTCATTATTCAGAGCTATTTAAATAGGAAATAGGGAGCAATAATACTGTGGGTGAATACCACAGTTAGGTAAATACTGCTAAGTAAATACCGTGGGTTACCGTGCTTCAATACACCCCCTTAATCCCAACTGGTAGTACATATTTAGCATTGTCTATGCCTAAGTGCTCTCTCTGATATACAAATGCAGATGTTCCCAATGGTTTGGTGAACATGTCAGCTAACTGCTCCTTAGAGCCACAAAACAATAAAGATTTTTTTTTTTCATTGACTAACTCACGAATGAAGTGATAGCGAGTGTCAATGCGTTTGCTTTTTCTATGAAATACATTATGTTTAGACAACTATATTGCGGAATTATTATCACAAAAAATAGAAGTGGAATTTTTTGGAGTGTGTCCCATATCTTTCAATAGTCTTCTTAGCCAAGCTGCATGGCAAGCTGCTGTGGTGGCTGCTACATATTCTGCTTCTGCAGAAGACATGCTCACAATGGGTTGTTTCTGAGATGTCCAAGAGATCAGATTTGGACCCAAATGGAAAGCATAACCAGATGTGCTTTTCCTATCATCAAGACTACCTGCAAAATCACTGTCAGTGTACCCTGTAAGAGTATTGTCTGGTGTATGAGTGTACCAGAGGCCATATCCAAGTGTGCCTGCAACATATCTCAGTATTCTTTTTTCAACATTCCAGTGAAAGTTTTTGGGAGACTCCATAAATTTGGAAATAAGACTGACAGCATACATCAAATCAGGTCTAGCTGCAGTCAAATACATTAAACTGCCTACCAATTGTTTATAGAGTGCATTGTTTACTGCTGGTTCATCAGCATTCTTAGTTAACTTGGTGCCAAGAGCTATAGGGGTTCCTGCTGGTTTACATTTATCCATTCTGAATCTCTGCAAAGTATCAGTAGCATACTTATGCTGGTAGATAAAAATACCTTTATCAGTTTGAGTAACTTCCAAGCCAAGGAAGTACTTCATGAGTCCTAGATCGGTCATTTCAAATTCTTTTTTCATGACTGTCCTGAAATCTTCAAGCATCAAATTACCGGTGTAAATCATGTCATCAACATAAATACATACCATTGCTCTGTTTTGACATACAGAGTGGGCTCATTGCTGCTTCTGTTGAAACCATTGGTGATGAGGTAGGAGTCAATCCTACTGTACCAAGCTCGTGGAGCTTGTTTTAGACCATACAGGGCCTTTTTCAGATTATACACTTTGTCTTCATGACCTTTGACAGTATAAGCAGGTGGCTAGTCTACATAAACTTCTTCTTCAAGAATGCCATTAAGAAAGGAAGATTTCACATCCATTTGATACACAGGCCATTGATTTTTTGCTGCAATGGCAAGTACAGCTCTGATGGTATCCATCCTTGCTACAAAAGCAAAGATTTCATCATAATCTATATCATACTTCTGTGCATATCCTTTGGCAACCAACCTTGCCTTGTTCTTTTCAAGTTCTCCTTTTTCATTCAATTTGGTCTTATAGACCCATTTGACTCCAATACTGGTTTTGTCTGCAAGGATGTCAACAAGATCCCAAGTCTGATTTTTCTCTATTGCATCAATCTCTTCATTCATGGCTTTTACCCATTGTGCATCCTTCAATGCTTCATTAAAGGATGTGGGCTGATAGGAGAAGAGAGCAAACTAAAGTTGCTCGTCAAGAATTGGAGTCTGTTCATATAACTCTGTCAAGATTTTGGTTTTCTAGTTCTGTGGTGGACCATCTGCTGCTTCTTCTTGCTATTGTATTTCCAATCTTGGAACTCTGATAGGTAGATCTGGCTGATATGAGTGATCTTCATGTTGTATGTCTAAAGGATCAGTCCAGCATTTGTCTTCAATGAACTTTACATCTCTGCTCACCACAAGCTGCTTGGTGACAGGATTATATAGCTTGTATGCCTTGTGCTGTTCACTATAACCAGTGAAAATGCAACGCTCACTCTTCTTGTCTAAATTTCTTCTGAGTTCATCAGGTATATGCGCAAAGGAAACAGAGCCAAAGATTCTAAGATGTGAGACACTAGTCTTAGTGCCACTCCATGCTTCTTCAGGAATCTTGTCTTGGACTGTTACTGTGGGTGATCTGTTGAGCAAGTAGACTAAGCATCCAATAGCTTCAGCCCAATACTCATTTGACAGCTTCTTGTGCGACAACATGCTACGGGCCATGTTCATGATGGTCTGGTTCTTTCGTTCAACAACTCCATTATGCTATGGAGTGTATCTGGTGGTGAACTGTCTCTGGATGCCATGTTGCTTACAAAAATATGAAAACTCATGTGAATCATATTCACCTCCACCATCTGACCTAAGAATTTTAATGGACTTTCCAGACTGCTTCTCAGTGAGAGCCTTGAACTCTTTAAACTTGGAGAAGGTCTCCGATTTGTGCCTGAGAAAATAAATCCATGTTTTTCTACTAAAGTCATCAATAAAGGTCAAAAAATAAAAACTGCCTCCTATGGATTGGGTTTGCATGGGTCCACAGAGGTCTATATGAACTAACTCAAGTTTCTCTTTGGCTCGAGATGTGGAAGTGGGAAAACTGTCCCTATGATGTTTACCAGTGATACAATCCTCACAGGTGCTAGATTGTTTATGAATAACCGGTAATCCTTTGACCATTGACTGTTTGTGTAGGAGATGGAGACTTTTGAAAGGAAGATGACCGAATCTATATAGTGCCATAACCAGGATTGATCTTGACTAGAAACTGTATGAACTACAGGATGTGGAAGGTTAGCACTCCTAATTCTAAGAAGAAAGATTCTATTCTTGGTCATTTCAACTTTGGCTATGAGTCTCTTACTGGGAGGTTTATCATAGATAGCACAGTATGTATCATGAAACCTAACATCATACTTATTCTGAAGTAATTGACCTATACTGATCAAATTTACCGTCAAATGAGGCACATAAAACACCTCATGAATGGACATTTTTTCATTTTGATTACTAAGTACAGGAACAATACCTTTTCCTTTTGCTGGAACTAGAGAGTCATCTCCTAGCTTGATATTTGTGATAACATAGGAATATAGAATAGAGAATAATGACTTGTTTCCTGTCATGTGATTGCTGCAACCACTATCTAGTAGCCATAGATCTAATCTATAGTGGTCTTCAGTTGCTTGATAAGACAAAAACATCACCTCTAACGAGCCTCCTTCTTGTTTGGAGACATTGGCTCTGCTATTGTTCTGGTTATTGTTCTGGTCCGCTTGCCTCTTTCTGCATTCACGTTCATAGTGCCCATACTTCTTGCAGTAGTTACACTGAACATTGGACTTATTTGTCCATCTCTTGTTTCTTCCCCTCTAACCTTGAGAGTGGTGAGAGTTTTCTGAGTGCTCTGATTGTTCATGATTGGGACTAGTTCTATCTTCTATAGATTGAGACCATCGGCCTCTTCTTCCTCTACCTTGTCCTCCTCTACCTCGACCTTTGTTGAGGGAATCCTGGGCACTGAATGCATTGCTCAACGATTCTTCTTCTTGAGTGAATCGTGCTTCATGAGATAGAAGAGATCCAGTCAACTCTTCTAAGGTGAACATAGACAGATCTTTGGCTTCTTCTATGGCAGTCACTACCATAGCAAATTTCTTGGTGAGATATCGAAGAATATTTTGAACAACTATTTTTTGTTCTAGCGGTTCACCATAGGTTTGGAATTGAGTCACAAGACCCGAGACCCTAGTCATGAACAGATCTACAGATTCTAACTCCTTCATCTTTAAACTTTCAAACTAAAGGAGTAGAGTTTGCAGTCTTACCGTTTTAACACGATTAGTTCCTTTTTAGGCTGATGCAAGCAGATTCCAATCCTAATGTGCACTGGTAGCACTTGAGATCCGTGGGAAAATGGACTCTTCAATGCAGCTTTGTATCAGCCATGTGGCTATGAGATCTCGGTCTCGGCGAGCTTTGAGAGCATTTTTCTGTGCATTATTCATTGTGGCTAGAGAAATTGCTTTGGGTTCTGTGAACTTGGTTTCCACCATATCCCAACATTTGTTGAGCTACAGAAATGTCTTCATTTTGATAGACCAAAATTCATAGTTTGCTCCAGTCAAAACAGGTCCGGAGATCGGCTTCAAAGAACTGGTATTAGCCATCTGATATGACTAAATGAACAGGACAACTAGAAAAATGAATAAATGAAAGACTGATTTGGGCGACCCAAGGCACTCTCCAATCCCCTTCCCAGATGGGATTAGATCCTGAGACCAGCACAGTACACATCCAAAAAATTTGAAGTAAAAGCAATGTGAATTTAACTTACGGAGTGCACGGTTAGACTAAATGCACACGCTGGAGATTATCTGCAGACTGCTCTGGGCAATTGCCTTTTCTCTGAGATCTGAAAAAAAATAGGGGCCTGCGATCTCCGTTTTCTATCAAAATGTGGAATGGAGAACCATTGTTAGTTGCAGAGGCGGTCACCACAAGTAGTACTGCAGCGAAAGGGCAAGGGCCTACCGATCCTGAGTCTCAACCAGACTTAATTGCTGCCTAGAATCCTTCGCTGGACTCCAATGCACCGGGACAGAACACTTCTACTTCAAGCAAGGACGAGGTTAGCAGCTTGGATAGATTTCGAGATCGTTATGGCATTGCCTCTGAATCTGCCTTCATTTTCTTCACCTGTTTCTTGCAAACATGTTTTAGAGATTTTGCATCCTGAAGCCCTTGACAGTGAGAGCTTAAAAATGAGATCTGAAACAGAGTATCCGGCTTGGGAGAATAGTGGGGTTTGCGTCCTCCAATTTGAGCTTTTGTGCTTGGAAGAATGAATGTTCTCTAGAGAATGAATGACAAGAATCCTACCTCATGACTTCTAGAAGGGAAATAACTACTTCATTTGCAATATTCCTGGGCACTGCTCTTGTGCTGGGATGAAGCTGGAGGTCGCGCAGTCTACAGAGCAACTCGTGCGTCAATTTTAATTGATTTGCAACGAGATCTCCAATTTGAAAAAAAAGTCAGATCTTACCACATTAATGCCTACTGACCAAATCTTTTGTATCTTCACCAGAAAAATATTGTAGATAGAAGACAAGTCGTCGTTGCCTCTACACAATACAACACAAAACAAATCAACCTTGAGATTGCTGATGAAGACAAAAGCTCAGATCTGAAAATTTGAAGAAACTGGGCCAGATCAACAGAGATCGTGGCCTTCAATCGTAGGAACCCTTGACAGTATCACTCTGCTCTGTTCAAATTGTGCAGATCTGGGAGAAATGGAAATAGATCTGCAATGTTCATAGAGTGCTTTCCACTCTGTGAAAAGGCTTACCCCAACAATGAAAGTATCAGGCCTTAGGCTCTGATACCATGTGAAAGAAAAGAACAGAGCAAAATAAACACGGGCAGATGATTGCCTTCTCATTATTCAGAGCTGTTTAAATAAGAAATAGGGAGCAATAATACCATGGATGAATACCACAGTTAGGTAAATACCGCTGGGTAAATACTGTGGGTTACCGTGAGATTACTTTCTTCAATAAAAAACACAATCATTGAATAGTTGACCTAAAAATGTCAAAACAATGTGACTATAATACATGATTTAGAAAATCCCATGTTGTTAGAAAAAGAGTCGGTCAAATAATATTCTATTATGACTAGTTCAACTGCCGTGAAAGTCTTACAGATTGAAAACATTTGGTACACCAAATGTTGCACAGATTTCTATGTTTTGCATCCTCAACCCTTGAACCACTTGCCGCCATTCCCTGTATCTCTTTCTATGAGCTGGCATATCATGGACAAGTACTTATATCTAGAGAAAACCCCAAATGTGATTTTGCTCAGCAATCCTCCTGCATGGTTGAAGTTACATCTGAAGCTATTGATAGATCAAACTTCTATCACAAGACCTTATGCTTGTAATGCAATAGTGACTGCCTTTTACTTGCACTATCCTTGAGACTCTCATTTATAGGGGCTTTAGACTTTTTTTTCTTTGAACTTCCAGGCTTATGCTTCTTGGATGAACCTTGATGTGCCATGTCGGGCTCATCAAATGCATTCTCCATGTCACCAATTTCAACTTTAGAAACAAATGTTTTCTCTGGATCATTAGCAGACACTCTTTTCTTCTTGGCTCGTGGTGCTGTGACTTCCACAGAATCTGTATTCCCTGGATCTGAAAGAGACAGTTTGGGACTCGATTTTGGCTCAAGAAAATGAGTTTGGTGAAACCAATCAATCTGTATATTTGGCAGATCTGCTATTCTAGCTAATAAATTAGATGACGATAAATTTGTTTCTGTGGGGGAGAGGACAGATATTGATGAAAGAGTGTAATCCAACAAAAAAGTGCTTCTCATAAGTCTCTCTATCCTGCTATAATGTCTCTGTGCATATGCTACAACACCCTCCAAGAGTTCACTAATTCCTTGTACCTATAATGTATTAAAAAACACAAATGTTTTCAATCTGAGCCATATAAGACATATACCTGAATGTTTGGAAATGCCAATATAGATCCAGAAACATCAATATGAGCAAAGCAATATGACATGACTTGGTACAAAAGTACCTCAATAATCTCTGTTGGAGGAAGGACGTTGAAAAGTTGAAATAATACAAATTGGGAAACATGGGAAAATTTTGGCTTTGTATTCCATTCTCGCACATATTCCAAAAGCAATCTGAGTTCTTCTTTTCCTAGTTCACGTATCACTTTATGTATCTGATCTTTGGCATGTCCTTTGTTGAAAAAGGTGGGTATTTCTGTCAGAAAAATAATGTAACATCCTCGAAAATAAAGACATCAACCAAATAAGAGCCAAAGCCAACTTGTACAGTTCAATGAAGACATTAAGGAGCTTATAAGGTCTTCTTAATTCAAATGCAAGTTGAATTGCTTTCACATAGTGAGTATCTGCAAGAGCATTTACTAGTTCCTGGTCTTTCAATGCTGCTTCCTTCTGAACCAGGGAAGCATATAATGTACCAGAAAAATAAATTAAGGTTTGCATATTAGACTAAGGCTACAACAAAATAACAAGAATCAATTTTTTCTTCAGAAAAGACTGAACTCTGAGAAACCACACAAGTAGGACAAATTCACCATCATCAAAATCCACTGCTACTATTTTGATACTTAGAAATTGCATACTAGCGATCTTAAATTTCAAACTGATAATCACCCAACATACCTCTTTGAGAAGAGCCTCCTCCTCGTCTGTAGAAGCGCAATCATGCCACAAATTGACAAGAGAATCACCGCCACCAGTTGCCAACATTTCTGTATTCTTACCAATAGCCATTGCCCAGATCTGCAGAAAGACAATGATCAATCCACACGTAAACATAACTAGGAATATACTATAATGAGTAATGTTATTAGCTATAAGGATTGAACATACAAACATATCTTTTTTATAAATTTATAATTCTATTATGGATGAACACATCCATGTGGCTCAAGCTCAAAGTTTTCTTCTTTCCATAAAATATTAAACAAGATATGAACAACAACAAAAATGTTAATTTTCAAATCCTGAACAAATTAGATATGAACACTAAGCTTTGTTATACATGCAAGTAGTAAGGTCCCAAGGCTAACATAAATGGTTGAGAAACCAGGCTCATATTCATGATATCCTTTGATGGTATGTCATTTTCTCGTATTTACAGGGAACTCAACCTGGATGCTGAAGGTTTATGATTATCCAAGCAGGTTTCTCTTAGCTCGGGGTGGTTCGTCGATATAGAAAGTCAAGGATGGAGTTTCTGCTTTCTCTCTCTCCTCTCTGTAGTATCCATTCTTTCAACAGAAGTTTTAGGTGTTGGAAGCTTCAGACAGACAGATTTCAGGATTCATTTGGTTTGTTTTTTCTCATGTAATATTGGGGCTCAATTCAGGAAAGTACACCAAGACTAGGATAAACCTATAACATGTTTTTTGGTGAGCCATCCCTTCTTGAAAACTGTAATGTTCTTCTAAACATAATCTTTTCTCAATGCTGCAATCCTACAATGTAAGAAGGTAGAGATGAATTTTTTTCCAAGGCAATCGGGGTATTTTGACCTCTTTTTAGTTGGTGGTGTCTTAAAGACACATGAGAAATGTAATTTGCATTCTGCTAGAATAAAAATTACTATTTTTTGTGGAAAAATTGATCACAAGGAAAATAGTTTTATAAAGATTTTAGAGAAGTTCAAAGAAACTGCACAAGTTAGAAGTAAACAAAGTTCCTAAATACAAGGCAACTTTAAGTGTTGTCAATGTGCTTGCAACAAACACAAATTTCTAGAAAACTCAAAAACTTAAATAGGATGAAAAAAAATAATGAAATTACAAAAGAGCACCAGGTTTGGAAAAGACCATTAAAGTGCTTAAATTGCTACCTACTCATGAACAAACACATAATAACCTCAAGATTGAAGAGAGCTTCCAGGGTACAGGGTTAAACTGCTAGGGTCCAAAAACTACACAATTTAGAGGCAAACAAAGTGACTAAGATACAAGGAAACTTCAAGTGTTGTCAATATTGCATGCAACAAACACTAATTTCTAGAAAACTCAAACACATAAAAAGGATGAACAAGAATACAGTTATTACAAACTAGCACCAGGTTTTGGAAAAGACCATTAAAATGCTTAAATTGTTTCCTACTCATTAACATGCACATAAAACCTCAAGATTGCAGAGAGTTTCGACACAAGAAAATATGTCCCGATATGTCAAATGGAAATATTTGGGTGCAGTTATGGTTACAATAAGAATAAGAACTCTTGAAATATGGAAACAGGGTTAAGCTGCCAGGGTTTACAAACCACGATTCTGGATGCATGTACTGGGTACGGGTATGGGTACACGTATGCTATACCTAGTTCTGGAGTGGGTATGGACCTAGAAGAACCCTCGGGCACCAAGAATTCAGAACGACACCTCCCACCCAAGAAACAGGGGCACACCCCAGTTTGGGTATCCAAACACAGAATTTGTGTTTTGCAAGTGTGGCTTCTTCATTGAAAGAAGAAAAACCAAAAATATAAAATTAAAAAGGTGGGACCCCCCTCCAAAACCCTAACTCGCCACTTCCCAAACACTCTCATGAAATTAAACACACAAAAACACACTTCATTATTACCATTTCATTCTCATACAAGACAGAGAAACAGTCCATCAACGAAGAAAAATATAGGGATTTTGGTGCCATTTTTATTGTAGCCAATGACGATGAGAATGCCACAGAACTAGCAGACTTGCCATGAGGAATCAACTATGTTGTATTTTATGTTTCATTTTTTGAAATGCTATTAGGCAATTTATTAATTTATTATAAATCATGTACTTCGTTTAAGACTCGTGCTGTTATTGAGACATTAATGATCAAGTTTTATTGTTTTTTCTAAACATTGTATGATTGTTCAATGATGAATTCGAATTCTGAATCATGATGTCAAATTTTCAATTCATAAATAATTGAATGGGAAATGTTTGATTATGAAGTATCCACGAGATGTAGAACAGTTGGTGGCGGGGTATGGTTAAGACACCGCCTAAGATGCAAGGTCGCCAGTTCTAATCCCATCGGATTCCAAAAAATCCAACCATGTTAAGGGTTGGTGCGGTCCAGGCTGGGTGCGATCCCTGGGTGATTTTGACATCTTAGTCCCCTTGGTTCATGGTTAATTAGCCAATGGAAACCCTGCTAGTCAGGGGGGTTCCACCACTTTGCCAACAAAAAAAAATGTTTGATTATGAAGTCTGAATGGTTTGAATGATTTAAGTGATGAATTTCATCTGAGATCAATCATCGCTGACTTACATATATTTTTGTTGTGTTTTATCTTAATTTTCATTTTAAATTTTTTTGCATAGATATACCCCTGGCCTACACCCATTCTTTGTTTCAAAAGTGCCATACCCATACCCATGTACACTAGCAACTTAGCTACATGGGCACAGTGATTTTCCTTTGTAAAGAAGGAGCTCATTTGGATAGGGATGCATAGGGTGAAGGTAGGGCCTGAGGCAGAATATAATTACACATGCAACTATGATGTCCTGTAGAAGTAAATATGTGAGTTTGAAACTTAGGGAAGTTGAAAGTAACCTTATCCTCATGCTGATCAAATATTGCAATACATTCATTTGACTTGATTGTCCACAATTTCAACAAACCATCTGTGCCTGTGAAACAAAAGAGGTTCCAAATAGCAGAAAAATAATTCCATCATCACTTTGAAAAGTGTAATTATAAGGATAACAATAAGAAACTAAATTAGAACTAAAGATGCCAGGAAATAGGTTATACCAGAAGAAACGAACTGTGTTCCACGAGTGAGGAAGGAAGCTCGTAGTACACTTGCAGTATGACCTTCAAAAGTCTTCAGGCAAGAACCATCTGATAAGGCCCATATTTTGATTGTCTTGTCACCAGATGTTGTCATCACACATTGATCTACAGGTGAAAATTCTACACACCAAACCCCTCTTTTGTGGCCTCTTAGCACTAGTACTGGTACCAAATATGGTAATCTCCATACACGAGCTGTTTGATCGTGATTAAAAACATGGCATAAGACTTGGGAGAAAAACCAAATATGTTGCAATGGAAGTCATCTTCCGCTAGAAGTCCTTGCAGATATAAGAATAAATTCATAATCTAACACACCTGAGAACCAGTACAGATAAGGCTGTCATTTGGATCAACAACCACAGAATTGATGTCCTTATCATGAGTTGCAACCGTAGCCTGTGATGATAGCTTGTTTGACTTACTAATACTACCAGAACCTAGTACACCAGCAAAACTCCATACTTTGATTGTGCGATCACTGAAGATATACAAGGAAACCACCATTTAGAAAATGTATCGATACTTGCTATATTTTTGTATATATGAAATTAAAATACTATGAGCTTACAAAGTTCACTCAACACAAATAACTAGGAATTTAAATGGGTTGAAGGAATAAATAAATAGGAAACAATTTTGGATAAATGCCTGTGCATAGAAAAGGTTGTTGAAGTTAATTAGCCTAAGATGATTTTCTTTCAAATCAATGTTTACCTTCGACTCTTCATCAAGCCCTATTTCCTGTTCAGAAACATTTTCCAAAACTAAATACACCAAAACACCAAGGAAAATTTTCCTGGTTATACCTGGTTTCCTGTCATTTTGAAAAAGCCTCCCAGTCATTTTTAGCCTGGGGCCGAGGCATTTCTATAAAACACTTTACTAAAATGCACTTCCAATCTTTTTGGAAAACATAAAAAGACCCTTGAAAATGTTCCAATTAAAGCCAAAAAAAAATATCAGGAGAAAAAATACTAGATCTTATATTTATGATTCTATCCCATTATTTACAGAAAATGAAGAAAAACTCAAATCTTTCAGAGAGCTAGATCCCTCCCAAAGTTGACTAGATTAGAGAAGCCAAAGGAAACACTGGTTTGGGAGGAACTGTAGGTGCCTTGAAAAACAGAGGATAGAAACTTCAATATCTTTTGAAAATTCATTGGTACAGAAACTAACAATCATGCTATGCTTCAGAGACGGTTTTCATTCTAGAGAGATTCAAGGGGATTCTACATTACTCGTTCAAATTATACTAGGCAAAGCCTCCAGAAGCAATTAATCTATAAGTACTAAGATAGCTTGGATTGATCAAGCTAACGCCAGGATGAACATTTCCTTCATGCACACCATGGGACTAGCAAATAAATCAAGCTATGCTTTAGAGATGGTTTCCATGTGAAATTTTAGCTTAACAGATCCCGATTGCTAGTTCAATCATTTATTTATATCCATCAATTAATTTCAATAAATTCAATCTGACTGAAATGATAAATGCCAACACATTGTTAAACAATAAATCATAGAGAAAACCGAACGCAAAATGTGCCCTGGAAACCCCAATGGAGAAAACCAACAAACAATTTGTCTTTATTGCAGATTTGTTAAACAACCCTTACAACACTAGCCTTTCGGATATGACACACTAGATCTCAGACTCCTGACTCTCTCTTGCTGCAACTAACCCCAAATCCTCAGCAATATCAACAAAACCTGCCTTAAGTGAATCCCTCACTCCCAAGCCTCTGAGAGACTCCCTCTCTTAGGTCTGATCACTCACTAAAACCTGACCAACACAAGAGATATGACTCACTCTTGCAACTATGGTACTATACAACACTCCATAGATTCTTTTATAACCCTCAAGCTTATGGAAAACCATGGGACATCTTATCAATACCATGAGCCCTCCAATACCACGGGCTCTCCAATAATGACCCTTCGATTTAAATCCCTTAGATCTAATCCAATGGCCAAGACTTAATCTCTTGTTGAGATCACTCAAGTCATAGATCAACGGTTATGACTTAATCTCTCATTGAGATCACTTAAGTTACCCTTTTACATTTACAAAACATGTTATAAAAGTCACCTTTTACAAAATCTATATAGAGAATCACTTTTCAGGACGACTTCTACATGCTAGACACCCCATGTAGAAATATCTATCTGAGCTACAAAATCTAACACTCTCTTAGCGAGGAAGGTACTTCCAGAGAAGCATCTACCTGGATCCATCAAATCCTCTGATGTTGTAGCTGCTCTCTCTGAATTGGAAGACTTCTCGATTGCATCCATTGCACTTTGGTTTGATAATGTATGGTCCTCATCCATTAGTGTCATCTCATACCAAGGTGGAATATATAAAGAAGCCCCACACTCTCCTTCTGTCACTGACACTAATCCATGCTCCAAGCTCCTATTGGACTTTATTACGTGTTGGCCCAACAACCTATATAATGCACTCTCCCTAATGCCAAGTCTCACCATTGCATCTTGGATACCTGCTCCACTCTGAGACCCCTCCCGAATCTCGTCCTGAGTAAAGTCATCCCACAATCTCTCCCAAAAGGGAAAGTTCTCTCAGCCCACAATGCACTTCATGAACACATCCCACTACTTGGTAAATCCTCTCAAGGCTATATGCACTAACTCAAACTCTGGAACAGTCTCTCCAAAAGCTACCAACTCATCCTTCACTTGCATGATCTTGGTGAGATAGGAGACCACACTCTCTCCCTTGGTCATCCTAGTGTTGTGAAGCTTGTCCCTCAATGCTATCTTGCAATTTTGGTTCTTGTTCTCTTACAAGCCTGTAAGTGCATCCAACATTGTCTTGGTTCCCTTCTTCTGAGCTAGATGTGGAATTAGGTGGTCTTTTACTCCGTCTAGGAGTATCCTCTATGCCTTTACCTCGTTCACCTCATGAATATCCAGATCTTTACGATCTGTTGGCATTGCCATTGTGGTACTCACAAAATTCCATATGTTGTTCTCCTTGAGGATATTTTTCATCTTCGCCTTCCACTAAAGGTAGTTGGATATCCCCTTCAACCTATTTTCATAACTGATAATGGAATCCATCAGTACAAACCCTATAGCACCACTGCAATCACTGTAGAACTACCACGACCTTCTTGTACTTCCTACAGAAAACGACCCTAGTTCTCAAGACAACTACCCGAAATTTCCTCGCACCTGCCCAACTCTGTCTTGGGCCTGCCCAAACTTTTTTGGGCAGTTTTTGGGCTGCCCCTAAAGCGTTCTACCCCTGCCCTAAATTTCTGCACCTACCCAGGGTCCCTGACGGTTGTTGTCATATCTTAAGCGACTAAGTGGTTGTTTGCGGCTCCTACAGCCGTTTTCTTTTTCCTCTCAACCATTGTCAAACTTGTGGCTGCAGTCCTGGTGGTTATCTACCGACAACCTTCCTGGTTGCTTCTTCTCTAGGCCACACATGTTAGAAAATTATAACTCTGGAGGTCTTCCTTATGATTTTTGGTATGTGTATCATGGGGGGGACTAAGTTGTTGTCCCTGGTATTTATTTATGTAAAAAGTGAGTTATGTAAACAAAATGTATTTTTTATATTATGACTTTGTCTATAAAGTCCTAAAGTGCATTATATACACATTTAATAAATAAAAAATGTTTTATATTGTACATTTAATATGAACCGTCAGATGAGATTAATCTCATCCATTGGATGAGTTAGTTAATGATAGTTAGGATTTTCATAATATAAAAAGAGTTGATGGGACAAAGAGAAGGCACACACCAAGAGTTGAGAGAGAAATTGAGAGAGAAGTCAGATTGAGAGAGAAAGGGCACAGTTCCCAAGAAAAGACAATGGCACAATTTCCAAGACAGCTACAAAAAAATTTGACAGTCCAGCAGGTGTGTAAATTCTGAGGCAGTGGCTGAGTAAAGGCTCAAATTCAAGATAATTTCATAGTGATAATTTTCTACTGAGAAATCTGAACCAGTCTGTACTCTTACTAGCACATTTCTCGGGGAAAAAGGAGTTAAATTTGTTGTTAATTTCTTGACAACTCGTACAAGGAGGCCGTGCATTGACACAATTTTCAAGACATAATATCAGTTTCTATCTTTGGAACATGTGGAATAGTCTAAACAGTTTTCTCTTGTTGGCATGAATCTCAAGAAAAGTACAGCAGGGTAGAAAGATAAGTTTGTCTTTGTATTTCTAGAAATGTATCTTCTAAGTTGTGAAATTCTAGTTTGCTCTTGCATCAACAAAATCTCTCTAAAGGGTTTTCCCAATATGGGTTTCTCCATTGGTCATTTGGACCTAAATATCTGTCTTAAATTGTTAATGCTCAGTATTGTTCAGTTGAAGTGCTTAGCATGTGTATTTTAACTTGTTAAAAAACTAAAATTATTCATAAGTTTAAAATCTCTGAGATGCTAACTGATTGACAAAACACATAAAAGAGTCTTTTGTATTTTTGTCATAAAATCATCATGGTATCAGAGCAAGGGCAATAAGTAGAGAGTTTAAACTTTAAATAGTGATTTCAGAATTGGGAAAAACATTTGTGACAATCCTACAATTGTTCTTATTGGTTGTGAGTAGGGGTTATAGGCATGATGAGCATCAAGTATGAGGACAATTTAGGCGGGATGTCCAACTACTTTCCATGGAAGGTGAGAATAACTGCAGTGCTCAAAGAATGGAAGATGTGGAAATCTGCCAACACTACTATGACCAAGCCCACTGATAAAGATGAACTTGAAGAGCATGAGATGCTTGAGGCTAGGGCTCATAGGGTTATCTTGGATGGGGTTAAAGATCATTTGATCCCTCATATGGCTGAGAAGAAGATAGCCAAAGATATGTGGGACACCTTAAACCAGCTATTTGAAGCAAAAAAACGAAAACTGGAAAATGGCACTTAGGGACAAACTACATAACATCAAAATGACAAAAGATGAAAACTTAACCTCCTACTTGGCTAGAGTTTATCAAGTGAAATATGAGTTAGTTGTTGTAGGAGAAGTGGTCCCAAATTCAGAGTCGGTGAGGATAGACCTGAAGGGCTTCACTAAAAAATGGGATGTGTTTGTCAAGTGCATTGTTAGAAGGGAGAAGCTACCAAGCTGGAGTAGGTTGTGGGATAATTTCACCCAGGAGAAGATCTAGGAGGGATCTCAAGATGGTCAAACCAATGTTGACACAGAGAAGAATGTTTCCCTCACAACCAAAGCCAAGAAGAAGAAGAAGGACTTTAGCAAAGTCCAATGTTTCTCATGCAACCAGTTGGAACACTATGCATAGAACTATCTAGAGAAGAAAGAGAAGAAGAAGGATGTAGTAGCATCTGCCTCAGTTGAGGAGTATGTTGCTCAATTTGAGAAGGAGTTCTCTTTGGCATCCTTTGATTCCAGCGTGGGAAGTTCCAATTTTCATGATACATGGATAATTGACAGTGGATCAACTAGGCATATGACCGGTTTGTATGGTGTATTTCAAAATATTACTAAGTTAGGTCCTGGACGCTTCGTTGAGGCTAATATAGGGATTCCTCATGCAGCAATGCAGGGAGTTGGAATAGTGCGGTTTGAACTGGAGTTTGATGAGTTTCTGGAGGTAGATGATGTCCTTTCTGTTCTAGGAATTAGAGTTATCAGACTCCTAGTATCATCCCTAAAGGAGTGATGGATATGGATTGTTTGTTAGATCTGGACATGTATATCTCTATTGTGTGGGAAATCTAGTTGACATGACCTTTCTACTTGGAGACAGGAAGGACATAGTCTATGTACTGCGAGGGAAGGTTGTATATATAGGGTGTGGAGGCTGTTTGTCTGAGTCATAATCCAAGGATAGAGCAGAGGCTACAAGTGGCCAGTTGATGCTTCCAAATGAAGAGAGTGAGTATCTTCATAGTATTGGAAGGAGACTCATCTAGTACAATGTTCATGAGCAAGTAATATAGATGAGAGCATAGTCTCAAAATTCAGAGTTTCGAGTGGCTTTCAGACACTTATATTCGTGTTGGATTCCAAAGTAGGAGGGAGCTGCAGCAGAGAACAAGAACCCAAGCAAAGGAGATACAGACAGTGTCAGAAGGATCTCCCTTGTTAGGAGGGAGTGTTAGAAAATCATAACTCTGGAGGTCTTATGAATTTTGGTATGTGTATCATGGGGGGGACTAAGTTGTTTCTCCTATTGTTAATTTATGTAAAAAGTGAGTTATGTAAATAAAATGTCTTTTTATATTATGACTTTGTGTATAAAGTACTAATGTGCATTAAATGCACTTTTAATAAATAATAGGTGTTTTTTTTGTGCATTTAATATGAACCAAAGTCACCTGACACGAGGATATGGGGGACACGGGAATACAAGTGTCTGACACAGACACAGCAACCCCTGAAATTAAGACATAGAGGACACGTTATATAGACATTCAAATCCAATTTTTTGCAGAAACTAAAACATTTATAAATTTTCAATAGAAATTACAATCAATACACATTACACATTCACAAATAACAATCCATATGCCAATGATAGACCTAATTTAAACCCCCATTAGTGGAGAGGGATTGGTCTCAATCCACTATTGAAACAAGGGAAAAAGGTTGGTGATTGGCTTCCCTCACCCCCACTATTGGATGCTTGCGAGAGGAATAAGAAAGCCAACCAAAATAGGACTATTTCTATTTTATTAGATTACATGGATGGGGGCCACACCCTATTATTATATGTTCCCATTACTAAACACCCTTTATATTTCAGATTATGCCACTTAGATTGAATGTTATGGGTAGGAATAGAAATAAGGGATAACCTCTCCTATGTGAAATGAATCCCCTTGTGATGTTGTTTGTGGAATATGCCCCCACGGAATACTTATTAGTATGCTCGTTGACTTGATTTGAGAGGCTAAGAGACAAACAATGTAATATGTAAATGTACATAGAAGAATACTAAAAATACATCACAACTAAGAGCCAAAAAATTTAATATGTAAATGTATATGGAAGAATAAAATGCGTCACAACTAAGACAAAGAAATAGAAGGATGACAAACATGGGGAGCTATAATTCCATCGGTGCAGTGGGTTCACATAGACTCATAAAATTTCTCATTAAGTCATCATAATCAAAATGTATTACATAGATGTCAGAATGCCATTGGCAAATACAAAATTGGATAGATCAATATGGAAAACCTTCTAACGCTCTTAACCTGAAAAAAAAACCTCTTAGAGCTCAATCCTCACTAAAAAATGTGAATGAATGACAATAAAATTGTTTTTTTACAATTTTTTTTGGGTTACAAGTGTCTTGTTTTAGGGACACAGTGTCCTGATTTTGGGACACGTGCTAACACAGTGTTGGACACATGTTTTGGACGTCTCCTAAAATAGGACAGGTCCAAAACAAGTGTCCAACACTGTGTCAAGGCACGATGACACAGGAGACAGTGGCCTATTTGGACGTGTTTGGTGACTTAATAGATATGAACCTTTAAATGAGATTAATCTCATCCAATGGATGAGTTAGTTAGGACTTTCATAATATAAAAAGAGTTGATGGAACAAAGAGAGAGCACACAAGGGTTGAGAAAGAAGTTAGATTGGGAGAGAAAGGACACAGTTCCCAAGAAAAGACAAAGGCACAGTTTCCAAGCAAAATTTGACAATCGAGCAATGGCATGAATTCTAAGGCAGTGGCTGAGTAAAGGCTCAAATTCCAAGCCAGTTTCACAATGATAATTTTCTGCTAAGAAATTTGAACCAATCCGTACTCTTACTGGCACATTTCCTAAGGCAAAACAGAGTTAAATCTGTTGTTGTTAATTTCTTGGCAGTAGATTGTACAGGGAGGCCATACACTCACACGATTTTCAAGACAAAACCTTATTTGTTATCTCTCGCATGTGTGGAACAGTCTGAATGGTTTTCACTTGCTGGCATGAATCTTAAGAAAAGTACAACAGGGTGGAAAGATAAGTTTGTCTTTTTATTTCTGGAAATGTAATTTCAAAGATATAAAATTCTAGTTTGATCTTGCATCAATAAAATCTCTCTCAAGGGTTTTCCCAATAGGGGTTTTTCCTTGGTCATTTGGACCTAAATCTCTGTCTTAAATTGTTAATGCTCAATATTGTTGAGTTGAAGCGCTCAGCATGTGTATTTTAACTTGTTAAATCTAAAAGTATTCATAAGTTTAAAATCTTTGAGATGCTATGTGTTTGACAAAACACATAAAAAGACTTTTGTATTTTTGTCATAAAATCCCCAATGTGATTTCCTTAGCCACGATCCGCTAAGATTACCCCTGCACACAACTTTTCCTTAGCCTACATATGATGAGATAAGCGTTACACAGATGGCATTATCTCTATCATAATGGGCTGTAGAAGTTCCTTTTGGCAAAATGAAAAGGATAAGGGTCTATCTACTAGCTTTCTATCTCTAAAACATAGCCGTTGGGAGCTAGAGAGAAGCAGGAATGTATAACAGAAAACAACAACGCAAAGTGACAACTTCCAAAAGATTTGAAAAGCCAGTAGCAATTTTTATATAATATATATTTTTACATATTGATGCATATATATTCAAAAAAAGGCACGCAAAATGGTGAATAAGCTGAAGAAAATATCAAAACATAGATCTTTGTAGTAGAATAATGATAATCATTAAGGCATCAACCATTTGGTACACAAGTAGCATCAATTATATAGTAGTTATAACGTATAGGTTGTCATCAAATAATCAACAATAACATCAACTCTCAAGTTTCAATGCATAATATTTGACATCAACAAACTGTAAGAGATAACATCAAACATGAAATAAAATAAGGCATCATGAACAAAGAGTTGTGATATGTAATCAACAGTTCAAACTTCAAAAATCATATAATGTTTACAAAAGACAAATAATTATAAGCTCTTGAAGCTAGATTCTAAATGAAAAAGACCAATGATTATATTATCTACTAGGGTTTTTAAGGCTCTTGCCACAAGCAATTTCTGATATCTTCTCTCATTGTCTAGTATCAACGGGAATCGTTTTTGGAGCACACCGAATCATTTTGGGAGCGCGCTCCCCTCCGAAGTGAACTTCAAGAACGTGAACACAAGGTGTGAGGAAACTTTTGCAAAGCTAGGCTCTAAACACATCCGAGATAGTATGGCAGGTTCCAAGCTATTCAATGGTGACAGACATAAAACCAATGCCAATCCTACTTGTGTAGATTCATGCAGTACCCATTACCAACAATCACCTTACAGAAGTGCATTCCCTGAATACTAGCACTAACTCCAGCTTCACCATTTTACCATTAAACCCTTACTGCACAGAGAACCCTACACAGCTAGGTTACAAATTCGGTACAAAAACTCCACAAGTTACAAGACTGGAAACGCTTTAGACTAAACTAAAGTCTGCTCATCCGGGAACCCAAATGCCAGACCTCCCATGGGTGTAGGTTTCAGGAATATAACAGCTTAAAGGTATCAAGACTCAGCATGAGATTGCAGGTTTAGATCGGCATCCCTCACAGGGTCTCCCAGCAACCTCTGCATGTACTAATGCCAATACAACTCACAAATAGCATGGTAGCATAGCATTCAGGAGGAAAGTCAAAACAGCAGACAGAACAACTCCAAAATATAGAGGAAGAAGCAAAAAGACAAAGTTGATTTTATGCATTAAATCATGCAAAAGATGTGTTAAAATAATTTTCAACCCATTAAATACTAAATAGTATAAGCTTATAGTCTTCTTCTGTTTATGAATTGCTCTACACACTTTTATTTATAAACTCGCACATCTTGCAGTGCTCTCGGTTCAGAGATAGAACTAGAGGAGAAACCGGATAATCTAAATCCAATACTGCAAACGGTTTTTGTAGAGATTACTAGATTTCAATGCATGGGTGGCAATTCATATCTGGAATCGCTTCCGACAGATTCACAACGAAGCACTGATCAAAGCTGAATTCGTAATATTGAGAAGTCTATCTGCTAAAGTGTTGAGTCGTATGGGAAGTCCCCTATTCGGTGTATTCTGCCTTCAGGTATTTTATTTTCTTATTCCCTTTTACTTCAGCTCTGATTTACTTTTTATTATATCTGTTTCAATAATTGTTTTGTGTACTCTCTGTTTGCGGGATCAAGTAACGAATTAATTCACTGAATCTTGCTTTCGTGTTATGAAGGTCAATTACAAATCTTGCGAGTTCTACACGAATTAATTCCTCCCATGTCAGGTTTCTTGCTGAGATGAGTGTTCCACGTAGTTTTATTGTCCTTTTCTGTGAACCAACCAGCTTATTTTACAAACCGCTTTAGTTTTGATTTTACAAACCAGCTTATACCTAAAAATATGGTATACTATGCTTTTTTAACTCTTAAGCCATAAAATTATTTATATGGTTCATTAGGAATATTTTCGACCTTTTACCCTAGGGTTGCACAGATTCAGCTTCTACCATTCTAATATGTTATTGCTGCTTCAGGCACTTATTAGAAATTATTCCACTGTGTTGCCCATATTTAGACTAACTTTTATTAACAGTAAAAGTAAAACCCCGAGACTTATAATTAAAAATGGGTAAAAATGGGCAAAACTATAGAAATACTCATCTGATCGAGAAATTTGGCATCAGAGAAGCCATTTCAGCAATGACCAGCAGTAACAATGGCAGCAAGTTTGATTCAGCGAATGTTTCTGTACGTCAACCTAACACTTTAGTTAACATTTTTAAATATTATCCCTTTTAATTTATATGGAAATTAGCGCTGGTCAATGTACTGTTATCTATAATAATAAAAAATGAATTATTAAAGTACAAGTTTTTAAATCATTTGAAATAATGTACATTGATAATCAAACTAATGTAAATAGAGTAAACAGTTTTTATTGTAAATAATGTACATTTATAATGAAATTAATGTAAATAGAGTAAACAATTTTTATTGTAGCTTTTATGTTTATAAATTTATATAAATTAATAAATGTTGTATTTTTGTTTTTGTTTTTATATAATGACTTTTTATATTAAAGTTTATTTTAGTGTTTTTATTTTTTAAATGTGGTATTTCTAGTTTTGTTTTTTATATAATGGATTTTATATTAGGATTTTATAATAAAGTTTATTCTAGTGTTTTTTTATTATAAAAAGGTACTGTTATCTAAATATGATAATAAATTTATCATCTATGATGATATTTTTATTAAATCAAATCAATTTTGATTTATTAATTTTGAAAAGAGTAAGGATTCATATGTTTTTTTTTTAATTTTATTTATATGTTTGAAAAGCTTTAAGTGAATTATTCTTACGGCAGCGTAATTATGACTAGCTAAGAAGTTAAGAAGGTCAATACTCTATGAATTTTTTTTTTAAATTTTACTTATATGTTTGAAAAGCTTTAAGTGAATTATTCTTACAGCAGCGTAATTATGACTAGCTAAGAAGTTAAGAAGGTCAATACTCTATGAAATATTTTAAAATTGTTATTTAAAGTGGGTTTATACAAGACATTTTACAAGAAAGTGATTTTCATCTTCAACCTTCTTAGAGTCATAAAGATTAGTCTCATAACATTTTAGGAACTGTCAAAAAACCCATTTCCCTTTAAAAATAGTGAGAGCTTGTTATTATTTTAGAAATGTCTAGTATTTTCTTTACATTTCATTAAATAATAAAGATACATTTGATATTCTAAATTATGGTTCATCACTTACTTATAGTATCTTATTTTTTTCTTATCATATAATTCTTTAATGCACCACAAGTTCTCTTTAAATTACAAGTGATTTTAACTAGAGATTGAAGAAAGCTTAAAAAACCTCCTATCTCCCATGTACTTTGTTAATATATATAATTACATTGACTACTATATTATAATTAATTTCTTTTAACAACCCTTAAAATTCATAAAGTTTACAATAACATTCATATATATAATAGCTCTTAACTTATTTTAACTTATTTATTTATATTGTTATAATAGAAACAAATTATGTACCATCAAATTATTTAAATTTTTTTTTATAAACTATCAAACTATTTTCAAAAATTAACCGAGTAACACAACATAAAAAATTAACCAAGTAACACTAACTTATTGATTTCACAGCATATTGATTTTATTATTGCAACACTCTCTAGGAATTGTTGTTGCGGCAAAAAGACCTATAACCAAGCAAAAATAGACATTCCTCGCTCGTGAAACGCTTTCATGCGTTCGATTGCGAAACGTTTGCTGTCACCCACAGAAGCTCGGCTCTGCTTTGACATCTTTGGTAATCATGAAAATCAATATTTTGCAATGTGATACTATTCAATTTTCATCCAACTGGTAGAGGGAACAAACATAGCACAGCCTAGGTACTTGTATATTTAGGAAGTTTCCCCGTTTTTCTCACAATTGGGACGGTCTTACATTTCGGTATTTTGAAGAGTTGAAACAGAGCAGAGGAGGAAAACGAAACACATATGGAGAGAAATACTCTATCCGTTTATATAACAGAAATCAAACACCAAAACGGTTACAACAAACACCGCAGATTTAGGATCTGCATTAAGTGAACTACAGTTCAACTAGCTGAAGAATAAATTCTCCATTATTTCAAGTCTTCCCCTTAATGGAGAATGGATTAACAGCTACACCTAACATTTCCCTAAACAATTCAAATTTGACTTTTCTGAGAGGCTTTGTGAAAATGTCAGCAGTATTTTCACAAGTATTACTATATATGAGATCTATTTCATTGGATTGCAGCTTCTCTCTAACAAAATGATACTGAGCATCAACATGCTTTGTCTTTGCATGAAAGATCGGATTATTTGCCAACTTGATTGTACTTTGGTTATCACATTTGATTACTGTAGGGTCCTTTTGTTCTTTTCCGACATCTTGAAGAAGTCTTCTTAGCCAAACAGCTTCACAGGTTGCTGCACACAGGGCCTTGTATTCTGCTTCAGTAGAGGACAGAGATACAGTAGGCTGCTTTTTACTGCTCCATGAAACAATTCCGGATCCTATGCTAAATGCATATCCAGTGGTTGATCTTCTATCATCCGGATTGCCAGCCCAATTAGAATCTGAATAACCTGTCAACTCAACAACAGAAGCATCAGTATATTTAATACCAAAGTCAAGTGTTCCTCTTAGATACCTGAGTACCGTCTTTGTTTCATTCCAATGTCTTTCTTGAGGTTTTCCCATAAACTGACTTAGCATACTCATAGAATATGCAATGTCAGGTCTAGTTGTGGTGAGATAATTCAAACTACCCACCATCTGTATGTACATTGTAGCATTCACCTCCTTTGAATCATTAGCACAAGAGAGTTTCACATTCTGCTGCATGGGAATAGTAGATGATTTACACTGATCCATTTTAAATCTCTGAAGTACATCTCTGACATACTTACTTTGACAAACAAATGTTTGACCTGCATCCCTCCAAACTTCAAGAACTAGACAGTAATGAAGCTCAACCAGATCTTTCATATCAAAAACTTGTGACAGCTGCTCCTTGATTTCATCAATCAGATTCTCTACATTTCCTGTAATTATTAAGCCACCAACATATATAGAAATCAATACTATATACCCCTGCTCATCACATTTGATATATAGATTTGGATCACTCTTGCTCCTCATAAATCCCTGTTGAAGAAAGAAAGAGTCTATCTTCTCATACCATGACCTAGGTGCCTATTTTAGTCCATACAATGCTTTCTTTAACTTACACACTAAGTGTTCTTACCCTTTTTCCACAAACCCTTCAGGTTGAGTAAGGTACACCTCCTCTTTTAACTCACCATTCAAGAAGGAAGATTTAACATCTAATTGGTTTAGCTTCCAATTATACTTTGTAGCTAAGGCAATTAATAATCTGATAGTATTCAATTTAGCTACAGGTGCAAATGTTTCAGCATAGTCAATACCTTCTGTTTTTTAATACCCCTTTGCCACCAATATAGCCTTATATTTGTCTATGCTACCATCTAATTTAAACTTGGGTTTGTATATCCATTTGCATCCTATTGGCTTTTTATGTTCAGGCAATTCAGTCAATTCCCAGGTATTGTTTTTCATTATTGATTCATATTCCTCCTCCATTTCATTTCTCCATTCATCATGTGCATTGGCTTCATCAAAACTAATGGGTTCTATGACATTCGAAATGCTACTCATAAGGGCATAGTCTTTGTACCTTTCAGGAGCTCGAGCCTGTCTTGAAGATCTTCTTAGTTGTTGATTACCTTCCTCTTCACTGTGTGAACTTTTGTCTTCATCACTAGTTGAGCTTGGACTGTTTGTATCACTGAATCCTTCTTGTTGTTGCTGCTGTTCTTGTATGTTTGGATGCTGTAATACAGTTTGTTGTTCTTGTGTAACCCCTTCATCAAGAACTGGTTGATCAAGAACTTTATGCCATTCCTCATGGCTTTGGTTGCTGTTCTCAGAAATTTCTGTTTCCTGTTCATGGAAGAGTACATCTCTACTTGAAAATACCCTGTGAGTAGAAGGATCAAACAATTTATATGCTTTGAATTGAGAACAGTAACCTATGAAGATACATTTAATGGCTTTAGCATCCAGTTTCTTCCTATTTTCCTTTTGAATATGTGCAAAATCCGTACACCCAAAAAATTTCAAATTCAGAACTACTAGTTTGAAACCATACAAAGCTTCAAAAGGAGTAATATTATCAAGACTCCTAGTTGGACTTCTATTCTTTAGGTAAAAAACAGTATTTATGGCTTCACCCCAGAAGGTATTTGAGAGACTCTTACCTTTCATCATACTACGTGCACACTCTACCAGGGTTCTATTTTTCCTTTCAGCAACTCCATTCTGCTGTGGAGTGCTGGGTACTGTAAACTGCTATACTATACCATTATCTTTGCAATATTTGTTGAAGTCCCCTGATTTATACTCTCCCCCTTGATCTGAACGAAGGATTTTAATGGATTTTTCTGTCTGTTTTTCAACCATGTTTCGGAACTCCTTAAAGTACTCAAAAACATCACTCTTTCTTCTAAGAAAGTAAACCCATGTGTATCTTGTGCAATCATCAATAAATAGCAGAAAATAAAATGCACCTCCTAAGGATCTAGTCTGCATAGGCCCGCAAACATCACTATGCACAAGATCTAACACATCTCTTTTTTTCTTATCAGGATTAGAAGGAAATTCATTTCTGTGCATCTTTCCTAATGCACATCCTTCACAAGGAATGTTCACATTTTTTAACATGGGAAGTCCTTCAACCATATTATGCTTCAATAATAACAATAAATCTTGATGATTGATGTGACCATACCTTTGATGCCAAAGACTCTCTGTTGGCATGATTGCAGAAGTTAATGCGTAATTCTCTTTACTAGTAACATCAAGCTTGTATAGGCCTCCTACTCTGACTCCCTTTGCAAGAGTTTTGTGTTGGTCCAGTAAATCCTTCACTATGCAGTAGTTTTTGAAGAATTCAACCTTCAAATTCTGATCTGTAATAGTAGACACAGATATCAGATTTTTCTTTATCCCTGGCACATACACCACATTGCGGATGTGACGAACACTACCATTTGGCAATGTCATTGGAATATCTCCGTATCCCTTGATCTGATAAGCATGGTCATCACCAAGATATATACTAGCACCATTCTGTGTTTCTTTATAGTTAGTATACCACTTCTTATTACAATTCATATGCACTGATGCTCCGAAGTCAACAAACCAAGCATCAATATCATCAATTTCAGCAGATAAAGAAACATTAGACACAAATGGTCTAAGATCCCTTGAGTCAAAGTTTGGCGTTTTAGAAATCTTATCAGCAATTTCATCTCTAGCCATAAATAGTTTTAGATCATGTAGTGAAGAGTCTTCAGCAAAATGACCTGAATGTTTTCTAGGTTGTCTATTCCTAGCCTCATCATTCTTTTTCTTATAACAGTCTTTAATAAGATGTCCAGGTCGACCACAATAAAAACAACTTTTTGACTCATTCCTGTTAGATGCCATACCTTGATTCGGTATTTGAGGAGTTCTACTCTGTGATGACCTGCCTCCTCTGCCTCTTTCTCCTGATCTCCCTCTCAGAGATCTCTTATTTGACCACAATGCCAAACCTGAATCTTGAGGCTTAAAGTTCCCATGCCTATCTTCTTCTTGCAGCAAAATACCTGTCAGCTCTTCAAAAGTAGGAGGTTTCTCCCTTGCTGCGAGACCTGTTATAAACATATGATAGTCCTCTAGCATACCATTCAATGTAATTGTTACGAGATCAGTGCTGGAGAGCTTTTCTCCTATGTCTCCTATCTTATCTTTCACTTCTTTGAGACGACCCAAGAAAGAACTAACAGACTCATTTTCATCCATCTTAATGCCTAACAATTTAGTTTTTAAGAAAAGCAGACAGTTTGTATTGCTAGTTTCATACAGATCTTTAAGTGTTGTCCATGTTTCAGCAGAAGTTTTAGCTTCTCTGATATGTGGAGTAATACTATCTTTAATAGACATTCGTAACAGTACCTTGGCTTTGTTCTCACGCTTATCCCAGTCTTGAATTTGTGCTGGTGTTCCACCCGCAGCTGCTACAGGTTTCACTTCATCTCCATTGGTGATTGTCCAGACACCATAGCCTTCCATCAGGGTCTGCATTTTGAATTTCCAGTTTATGAAATTCGAGCCATCCAATTTGTTGGCCTCATTGAGATAGGTCTCTGCCAATGGATTTGACATCTCAGCAACTCCTTCTTTTCCAGCAGACAAGAGTTACAGGCAGCGATTTCAATAGGGGTCAAAGTAAATCTAATAACCTTATCTCCATGTTTTCTCCAGCAATGAATCAACATAGCGATTTAAAATCCAACACAACGATTTTAAATCTGGGTATGCAAGACAGTTTTCTATTGAAAATGATTACTAGATTACTGGATCGAAACCCTCGACAAGTTGGGGATTCAATTCTATCAAAAGATGATAGAATCTCTGCACTTGCACTATCCAAGCAATCTAGCCTCAATTCGCACTCCAATTCAACAGATTGCAGGCTCTCCAAATCGTGAGCAGAGCGTAGACTCCTTCAGATCTCGATTTTGATTGGGCAGCACAGCACTCTCACTTTTCAAATCTCAGCACAGCACTCTAACTTTTCAGATCTCCCTTCAGTGTTCTCGCTTCCAGCTACAGCAATTCTGATTCCTGTAGCAATTCACGCAGCAATCCAAGAATTCCACACTCACGCTGCGAACTCTACAAAGACAGACGGGAAAATTGTTTTTCACCAAACAAATGCCTTCTCCACGGGACTTCAGGCCGATGACTTCTCTACGGGACAAATTCGAATTAACTCCACACGCTGGCAGCTGGGTGTGTTCCTCCAACCTGAGCTCTGATACCAAGTTGAAACAAAGCAGAGGAGGAAAACAGAACACATACAGAGAGTAATACTCTATCCGTTTATATAACAGAAATCAAACACCAAAACGGTTACAACAAACACCGCAGATTTAGGATCTGCATTAAGTGAACTATAGTTCAACTAGCTGAAGAATAAATTCATCATTATTTCAAGTTGAAGTTCATCCGAGTTCTCCATTATTGAACTTTCGGCTTAAAACTTTGGAGAACTTCTGGTAGATACGTTCATGGCTTTTCAATATAGCCGAGAAGGTGATGATCAGGTATAGATATGTAAGAGGTTTAAGGAAGGTTTAAAATTCATGGATGCATTTATTGGAAAACTCTGACCTAACTTGGAGCATATAGATTGCTGAAATTCCACCCCTTAGATATATTCGATCTACCAGTCTATACGGTGCACATTCGCTTAGTTTACTGAAAACAATAGCCACTGTGTGAGCCACCATACTTTATCTTCCCTTACTGGTGACTTATTTTTTATGTTGTGTGTGATGAAACCCTTCTCCTCTGTGAGCCAGTGAATTGAAGTTTACTCAAACGTACAATAGAGTTAACATCGGGTGCCCTTTAGGTAATATGAAGTAAAACTCGAGTAAAAAGAATCGCAGTCTTACTAATCTTTTGTGTGAACTCCACTCTTTCTATTACATTTTCTAATTTAACCATAAAATTAATATTATTTAATTGAAAATCAGTGTTGTTATCTTTTTCTTTAACCACCTCTTATTTAAAGGTTATTTAAATATGAATCTGCCAAAAAGGGGTTTCAGAATAAGTTTTAGAGGAAATCCTGAAATCAACTGTGTTATATTTGGTAATAAAAGGTCAGTTAGAAATACCCGCCATGCCTCACAAGTTGATGATAAAAATAAAATGAAAGCATCATGATGTATCTTGTTCATAGGTGCACATGACCATGGTCTCAATTTTATTTAAAAGTCTTTGAGGAGAAAAATAGAGAATTTCCAAAACAAGGTTTTAATCAGTTTTACTGCTTTAATGTTTGAAAAAATAGTAAAACTGGCTTCAGTAAAATGCTCGCCATGTGTCACTCATGTGCCCAAAAGTTAATTTGATAACATGAGTGTGTTCTTTAGATATCTGTCTATCTATCCATGGTTTAGTTTTCCTTTATGGTGATCACATGAGGGAGAAATCAACTTGCCAAAATTGAGAAAAATCATGTTTTCCTGTTAAAGTGAAATTTGTCTAAATGTGAAAACTAGTAATAAAAAGTCATTTTGGCAATGCCCGCCACATGTTGTTCTTATGCCCATAAATTCATAAGATGACATGGATTTGTTCCTTGGTTATTTGTCCACCTAGCCATGATTTCATATTTTAATATGGGGATCACACGTGTGAAAAATTAACTTCCCAAGTTGAAGAAAAATTATGTTTTACACAGAATCTGAATATGACAGTAATAAATATGAAAATATATGTTAAACAAGTTTTTATTAAAATTGACCAGCTAAGTCAAATTAATAAAAATAAGTTAATATGTTATGAAATAAAAGGAAGGCTACTGGCAAAGGACATACTACAGGAAAATAAATGAAGATATAAACATAGTTTTTAAAAATGAGCAACTACAAGACAATTAAATAAACTGACAAAATTCTGAAATAAAGATTAAAACAGAGATCCGAAAGGGCATGAGATGGTTTGAAAAAATGCAATAATCAAAAGAAAAGTAAAAGAATATTAAAACATAATTATTAATTATAAGTTAAATATACATAAAAATGAAGTCAACGAAGTTTTATGATCAATAATACTTTAATAAGTTGCATGTTGTTAAGAATAACAATATAAAAACTTAAAAGATATGTTATAAAACATAAAGACATGTTGTTAATAATAACAATATAAAAAATTAAGTGATATGTTATAAAACATAAGGAGGCACGTATTGTGAAAACTTATGATGTCTTATAAAATATAAATACATGATGTTCTATTTAAAAGAATAACAAATGGAGAATAAACTAAATATAGTTATGAATGAGTCATTAGTTTAAACTCGTTTTCTTATTATATGAAAAGATACATCATTCCATGAAGAGTTGTGAAGTACATGAGAAGACACATTGATTCATGAAGAGGTATGAAGAAAGAGTTTAAAAATGAAGACATGAAGAGATCAATGCATGTCTTGGTGGATAAAAAATAATATCTTGGTGGATATTGTACCATTAATATGGACCTTGTGTTCATACAAACAGATTGGTGTTTGTAATCAGGTTGGAGCCTGAATGAGGATTGGATTCATCTCTACATGTTGGGTCATATATACAAGCTGGGTCTTGTAAGAGAGCTGGGTCTCTCAATCTAGCTGGGTCTAGATAATTCATGCTATGTGATGTAAAATTTTATTTAATAAAAATACATTTGACGTATTCATATGTGTTTGTTATTTCGTATATATATAATTGGTAAATGTTATGACTCATTAAATGTCATTTGTGTTTTGGCAAAAGATTTTTAAGTTTTAACAGACACTGATTCACCCCCCCCTCTCAATGTGTGAGACCTGTTCTACACAAAGTAGATTCTTTCAACTCTTTTGGTGAACATATCAACAACATTTTCACTTGCAATACAACAAGTCAATTCAATATCTTTAGTCTCAATATTTTCTCGCACAAAATGATGTTGCAGCTCAATATGTTTGGATCTGGAATGATAGACTCGATTATGTCCTAATTTGTTAAGAACCCGCGTCAACCCGCCTCTTTATTTCGTTAATGTATTTTGTTGGACACAAATGCTTTGTAAGTCGCCCCGTTAGTATGTTGTATTATACCACATTCATGGGGTGTAATAGTTGTTAATTCGTTGAGTTAGTATGTTGTATTATCCCACATTCATGGGGAGCAATAGTTGTCTAGATTAGACTTAGCATATAAGTACATGTTGAGTCCAATGAAGGAATCCAAGAGTTATTTGTATTGAGCTTGCTCAAAGGAGGTTTCCCCCTTGAAGTGGCCTGTGATCAATAAAATCTCTTTTATGCTCTCTCATTATTTATTGTAGGAGGTTCCTCACACAATTTGATAGAAATTTGAATATCACACTTAAATTTTGTAGCTTGTTCTTGCTTTGTTCCAACATTTTCAAGAATACGCCTCAACCAAATGGCTTCACAAGTAGCACTGGTCAATGCTTTATATTCAGCTTATGTGGACTTAGCTTATGTGGACTACAAAGAAACTGTTGGTTGTTTCTTACTACTCCATGACACTATTCTTGAACCAATGTGAAAAGCATATCCAAAATTAGATTTTATGTCAACAAGATTCCCTTCCCAAATAGAATCATAATAACCTTCCAACTAAACATCAAATGCACCAGTATATAAAAGACCAAAATCAGTTGTTCCTTTTAATTATCTTAGGACTTGTTTTGCATCTTTCCAATGTGTTTCACATGGCTTAGCCAAGAATTGACTAAGGATGCTAACTGAATATGATATTTGTGGCCTTGTAGTAGTGAGATAGTTCATAATTCCCACTAGTTGTGGATACAAAGTACCATCTTCTTCTTTAGCTCCATCATTACTGCACAATTTCATATTTTGATCCAAAGGGGTTGATACTTCTTTGTATTCACTCATCTGAAATCTGTTAAGGATTCCCCTTACATACATGCTTTGATTGATCAATGTCTTAAAATCCTCTCTTCAAAATGAAATTCCTAAACAATAATGCAAATCACCAAGGTCTTTCATTTCAAATTCCTAGCACATGAATTTTAATATTTGCAATTAACTGATATGCTCCACCTATAATAATGAGATCACCAACATATAAACATACCGAACAAACATTTCCCTCTTTATATTTCTTAATGTATAGGCTTGATTCATTTTTGCTTTTCATAAATCTTTGTTGTTTAAATAAGCAATCAATCTTTATATACCATGATTTGGGGGTTGTTTCAACCCATAGATAGATTTTTTCAATCTGCAAACAAGATGCTCCTGACCTTTCTACACAAAATCTTTAGGATGAACTAAATACACTTCCTATTTTAAATCACCATTCAAGAAAGAAGATTTAACATCTAACTGGTGTATTCTGTAATTCTGTTTTGTAGCTAATGCAACAAGCAATCTGATTGTATTTAATTTAGCTACTACTGCATATGTTTATTGAAAATCAATTTCCTCTTATTGAGAATAACCCTTTGAACCTAGTCGTGCCTTAAGTTTTTCAATACTGGAATCAACTTTGAACTTAGATTTGAACAACCATTTAAATCCTATCGGTACTTTATCTTTGGGCAATTCTACTAATTCTCAAGTTTTATTTCTCATAATTAAATTATGCTCCTTGTTAATAGCATTCACCCATTCTTCTTTATCTTTGGTTTGATCATAATTCAATGGTTCGATGACATTCATTATGTTAGTTATCAAGGCATAATCTCTAAACTTTACAGGAGGATGAGTTTGTCGATTTGACCTTCTAGGTACTGCAATACCTATTGGAGTTCCATCAATGATTCTTCTACTTTCAAATGTTTCTTCATTTTAGGTGGTATCAGTCATGTTATCACCCTCTTCCTAAACATGTTGTTGTGCCTGCACTTTTGGCCATAAATTTCTGATTTTTGACCATATCTTCTTTGATTTGGCTCCATTTACCTTGAAAATTCACTGTGACCCCCGTAATCCCATTCTGCATATTTCCTTCCTTAAGTACCCTATCCCAAATTCCACTTCTTGAAGCCCAAAATTCCACATTTGTCTATTTTTAGGGTTTGCCATAACTTTTTCTATTCTCACCCAATTGCCTTCTAATTTTTCCACTATGTTCTATTCCCATTTATGCTTCCTTATCCCTCTCTGAAAAAATTTCTCATTCTTTCACCCCGCTTCTGAAATTCACATTTTCTGCTTTCGTGTCCCCTAGAAAGTATCCAAAACCCAGTCAAACCCCAATTACCCAACCGAGTTTTTCCCAACTCAAAATTTTCCTTTTCTAAAACCCTTTTCATTTTTGTTTTTCTACCCATTTCCCCAAAAAAATGAAAAAATTATTTATGGTTGTCACCTACACAGGAGCAAATAAAAAAATGGAAGCAGAACTTGCCACGATCAAGAACAAACTCGAAGATCTTGATAAAAAAAAATCAGCCTCCATCTTTAGCATTCATCGATGAGAAACCGATGACAACCTAAGTCTTCTGCAAACACTGGGTTGTCTTCCTCTAACAAATTTAGTGGGTTGAATCTTGATTTTCCTTGCTTGAATGATGATGATCCGACTTGATGGATTCATAGGGAAGAGCAATATTTTAGTTTGCATAACACTTTTGATGTCAATAAAGTCCCACTGGAATCCTTTCATTTGGAACGTGAATCTCTTTAATGGTTTTGTTGGTACACCAAGGCTCATGCAAAGCCAAGCTAGACATATTTTGTCCAACTCCTTTTGCAACAATTTGTCCCTAGTGCTTTTGATGACTTCACAGGAGCACTCACCAAACTTTGCCAAACTAGAACTGTGAGGGAGTATCAAATAGAATTTGAAAAACTAGCCAATCACACAGAAGGATTGCTTGATCTATTCTGCACGAGTTGTTTTATTAGTGGTCTGAAGGATGCAATCTGTTCTGAGGTTAAAATGTTATGTCCCAACACAATGATGGAAGCCCTAGTGTTGGCTATGTTAGTGGAGGACAACGCTCCAACTCTACTTTTTTTTCATTCAGAAATATGGTTCCCCAAAGACCTCAAATTTGGCCAGTTCCTAGAACCACTCCTATAAGCATTTTTTTGAATTTGAGATGCAGAAACGTAGGGGAAAAGGGATTTGCTATAATTGTGATGAGAAATTCACCCAGGGACATCGATGTGTTGAGCAAAAGCTCTATCTCTTGGATGTGGACTCTACTCCTGCCCCTGAAATTTTTGTTGATACTTAGGATCCAATAGATGATGAGGGTGACATTCAAAAACTTCTTGTTGACCCTCCTTCTCAGTACGATGAGTCAGAGATATCTCTCCACGCATTAACTGGAGTCACCACCCCAAAAATCATGCGGGTCAGTGGTTTCTTCAAAAATCTACCTCTTACAATACTCATCGATTCTAGTAGCACTTGTAAATTCATTGACCCCAGGATCACCAAACATCCTGATTGTTTTTTCCATCCTTGCTCCAACTTTGAAGTCATGATTGCCAATGGGGGAACCTTACCTTGCAAATGGAAGTGTCGCAATGTATGGATCTCTATTAAGGATTATAACTTGCGCTTTGGCATGTTTTCCTTGCCCTTAGGTGGAGGCTATGTGGTTTTGGAGATCAATGGTTAAGCACAATTGGACCCATTTTATGGGATTTTGCTGAAGTGTGGATGCATTTTTCAGTCAATGCAAAAAAAAACACCTTGAAGGAATTACAACCAGGGTCTCTTAGCATCATCAGTTCACATCCCATGGAAAATATTCTTAAGAAGAATTCATATGGTTTCACCGCTCAGTTCCATTTCATTCAGATGCAACATTCAATGATCTCAACTACTCCCTTGGATATACAACAAATTTTGGATCGATATGCATGTGTTTTTACTAAGCCAGTTGGATTTCCACCTTCAATACCAGAGGACCATCATATTCCTCTCCTTCTTGGAAGCATCCCTCCCAACATTTGGCCCTATCTCTACCCATTTCACCACAAGACAGAGATTGATATGCTTGTTCGAGACTTACTAAAGCAAGGTATTATTCTCCCTCATACCAGTTCATTCTCTTCACCCGTTCTCCTTGTCCGAAAAAAATATGGGTCATGGAGCCTCTGCATTGACTTTTGAGCACTTAAACACATCACAGTCAAGGATAAGTTTCCAATTCATGTTGTTGATGAGCTTCTGGATGAGATTCATGGTGCTCATTTTTCTCTAAGTTTGATCTTTGTTCGGGGTATCACCAAATTCAGGTTCATGAGGATGACATCCCTAAAACAGTTTTCCACACACATGATGGCCACTATGAATTTTTTGTCAGGCCATTTGGCCTCATGAATTCTCCTTCCACATTCTAGGAATTGATGAATAAAATATTTCATCCCTACTTGAGAAACTTGATTCTGGTCTTCTTTGATGATATCCTCATCTATAGTAAGACATGGACTGAGCATCTTCAACATCTGGATCTTGTACTGCAAATTTTCGGTGATCAGGATATCCATGACAAACAGTCTAAATGTGTTTTTGGGTAGAAGGAAGTAGAGTATCTTAGGCATGTTGTTTCATCATAAGGGGTTCACGTAGATCCTGCCAAAATAGATGCCATGGAAATTGGTTGCATCCTCATACCCCGAAGATCCTTCGTGGTTTTTTGGGACTGACTGGATACTACCGTAACTTTGTCAAGGATTATGGGAAGATTGCAGCTCCATTAACATCTCTACTAAAAAATTATTCTTTTACATGGACACATGCTACTGAGTGTGCATTTGACAAACTGAAACATGCTATGTGTACCACACATGTTCTAGATATGCCCGATTTTTCCAAGCCCCACACTATTGAGAGTGATGCTTGCGACAATGGACTTGGTGCTGTCATCCTTCAAGATGAACATCCCATTACGTTCACCAGCAAATCCCTTTCATGTAAGAATTTGTCTGCCTCTATATATGAGAAGGAAATGATGGCTATTTTGCATGCAGTACAGAAGTGGCGGTCATACCTCTAAGGGAATCATTTCTACATCAAGACTGATCACGGGAGTCTAAAATATTTCTTGGAACAATGGGTCTCATCCTCAACACAACAAAAATGGGTTAGCAAAATCTTGGGTTATGAAGATGAGATCACTTACAAGAATGATAAGGACAATCTTGTGGCGGATGCTCTTTCCTGCACATTTGATCATTAGAGGAATTTTGGGGTCTAAAATGGGCCTCCCAAGGAAAATAATAAAATAATAGTTAAAATAATAAAATAATATTGATTAATTTTGGAGGAAGAAAGAAAAAACTACTTTTTGTGTTCGTATTTTCGACATATCTCTCTGTGTTTTTACTCAAATTTTGATCGGGAGAGCTCGTTGGATGCATAATTCGATTATGCATCCAACGAGTACCCACATTGCATACTTTTGAAGGACCCCGCTACCCCAAAAACAAGAAATACCTGAAAACATGTGATGATGATGTCATCATCATCACATGTTTTCAGGTATTTCTTGTTTTTGGGGTAGCGAGGTCCTTCAAAGTATGTAGTGTGGGTACTCATTGGATGCAGAATCGAATTCCGCATCCAACGAGCTCTTCCGATCGAAATTTGAGTAAAAATACAATGAGATATGTCAAAAATACGAACAAAAAAAGTAGTTTTTTTAATGACAAATATGTCAATTCAACCATTATGGTTGTCTGATTTTATTGAAATTCTATTGGTTCTTGAATTCCAACTCACAAAAACTTATTTTGGCACGTTTTCTTATAAGGCCCATTTTAGACCCCAAATTTCCTCTAATGGACGATCTTTATGTTTTATCTATTTCTATGCATATTCCAAATTGGTTACACTCGGTTCAAAAAGGCTATGTCAATTATTCTTCATTATCAAAAATCATCCAATAGTTAGCCAATAACCATTCTGCAATACCACATTACTCTTGGGATGGTTCTCCTCTGAGATACAAGGGCCGTTTGGTGCTTTTTTCCCAGAGCACATATCTTAAACATGTGGTCTTCTATGAACTCCATGCCTCTCCATCAGCAGGGCACTCAAAACGTATGAGCGGGCACGACATAACTTCTTTTGGAAGGGAATGAAACAATAAATTCAATAGATGGTTGTTAAATGCGCTACCTGTCAGCACCACAAGGGTGAAATTACACTCCTTCCGAGATTGCTCAAACCATTTCCAATCCCTAGAAGGATTTGGACAAATATTTTGATGGATTTGATTGAAGGGTTCCATAAATCTAGAGGGAATACTGTAATCTTGGTTATGGTTGATCGGATCTCCAAATATAGTCATCTTTGTGCTCTCATCCATTGATATAATGCCTCCTTAGTCACACAAATTTTCATGGACCAGATATTCCGTCTTCATGGAATCCCTTCTTCCATTGTCTTAGACCGCGATGCAACTTTCACCAGCCATTTTGGACCGAACTATTTCGCCTCACTAGCACCAAACTGAATATGAGTTCAAGATATCACCCACAAGCAGATGGTCATATTGAAGTCATCAACAAATGTTTGGAAACTCATCTTCATTGCTTCACCTCTGAACAACAACATTAGTGGGAAAAGTGGCTCCCTCTTGCTCAATGGAGGTACAATAATTCCTACCATACTGCATCTAAAATGACTCCATATGAAGCAATTTATCGTTCGGCACCTCCTGCACTACTTCCATATTCCCCTAACAATTCACTAGTTCAGGCAGTTGACATGGTTCTTCGAAACCGAGATCAGATTCTTCACATTCTACAGAACAATCTTCATCTGGCAAGAAACCGCATGAAACAACAAGCTGATCAACACCGTTCTGAGCGCACTTTTCAAGTCGGTGATATGGTTTTTCTTCATCTGCATCCTTACAAGAAATCCTCCTTGAAACTTAAAGGACATCAGAAGCTATCTCCAAAGTTCAATGGGCCATATAAGGTTCTTCAAAAAATTGTGTTCGTTGCTTATAAATTGGAACTTCCTTCTTTTTCTCACATTCAACCAGTATTTCATGTCTCTTGTCTTAAGAAAGTGATTGGCACCAACATCAGAGCACAAACTGTTTTACCAGAACTTGATAATGAAGGATCCATCATTTTTGGAGTCAGGGACCATCCTCATTAAGCACACTCATCCGCTTCGCTCTGAATCCATCACATAGGCCTTAATTCAGTGGCATGGCATGCAACCATAGGATGCTACATGAGAACCACTCCTTAACATTCAACAATAGTTTCCACATCTAAATCTTTGAGGAAAAATATTTTCTAAGAGGGAGGGGATGTTAAGAACCCGTGTCAAGCCTCCTCTTTATTTTGTTAATATATTTTGTTGGACGTATATCCTTTATAAGTCATCTTTTTAGTATGTTGTATTATCCCACTTTCATGGGGAGTAATAGTTGTTAAGTCGTCCAATTAGTATGTTGTATTATCCCACATTCATGGGGAGTAATAGTTGTCTATATTAGACTTAGTGCATAAGTATGTGTTGAGGCCAATTAAGGCATCCAAGAGTTATTTTTATTGAGATTTCTCAAAGGAGGTTGCCCCCTCGAAGTGGCCTCGATCAATAAAATATTTTATGTGCTCTGTTATTTCTATTATATCGTGCATTATCATTGTTTATTGTAGGAGGTTCCTCACACAACTTGATAGAACTTTGCTTATCACATTGAATTCTCGTAGCTTGTTCTTGTTGTGTTTCAACATCTTCAAGAATGTGCCTCAACCAAATGGATTCATAAGTAGCACTGGTCAATGCTTTATATTCAGCTTATGTGGATGACAAATAAATAGTTGGTTGTTTCTTACTTCTCCATGAAACAATTCCTGAACCAATGTGAAAAGCATATCGAGAAGTAGATTTTATGTCGATATTATCTGCCCAATTAGAATGAGAATATCCTGCCAACTGAACATCAAATGCATCAATATATAAAATACCAAAATCAATTGTTCCTTTTAAATATCTTAGGACTTGTTTTTCATCGTTCAAATGTGTTTCACATGTATTAGCCAAGAACCGACTAAGGATGCTAACTAAATATGATATGTCTGGCCTTGTAGTAGTGAGATAGTTTAGACTTCCCACTAGTTGTCGATACAAAGTACCATCTCCTTCTTTAGATCCATCATTACTATACAATTTCACATTTTGATCCAAAGGTTGATACTGCTTTGCATTCACTCATCTGAAATCTGTTAAGGATTTCCCTTACATTCTTGCTTTGAGTGATCAATGTCTTACTAGCCTCTCTCAAAAATGCAATTCCTAAAAAATAATGAAAATCACCAATATCTTTCATTTCAAAATCCTGACATATGACTTTTAATATTAGCAATTAACTGATATGCTCCACATGTAATAATGAGATCATCAACATATAAAGATATCAATAAAAAATTTCTCTCTTTATCTTTCTTAATGTATAGGATTGAATATTTTTTTCTTTTCAAAAACCCTTGTTGTTTAAAGAAGGAATCAATCTTTATATACCATGATTTAACATGTAACTAGTGTATTCTCCAATTCTTTTTTTTAGATAATGCAACAAGCAATCTGATTGTATTTAATTTAGTTACTAGTGCATATGTTTCTTCAAAAACAATTTCCTCTTGTTGAGAATAATCCTTTCCAACTAGTATTGCGTTAATTTTGTCAATACTACCATCATCTTTGAACTTAGATTTGAACAACCATTTAGATCCCATGGGTACTTTATCTTTGGGAAATTCTACTAATTCCCAAGTTTTATTTCTCATAAGTGAATTATACTCATGGTTCATAGCATTCACCCATTCTTTTGTATCTTTGGCTTGCTCATAATTCAATGGTTCTATGACATTCATTACATTAGTCATCAAGGAATAATCTCTTAACTTTACAGGAGGATGGGTTTGTCGATTTGGCCTTCTAGATACTACAATACCTGTTGGAGTTCCATCCATCATTCTTCTGCCTTCTTATGTTTCTTCATTTGAGGTGGTATCACTCATATTATCACCTTGTTCTTGAACCTATTGTTGTACTTGCACTTTCTAAACAATTTTATCTATTTTGAAATTATCATTTGAGATCTTCCCTTCATTAGAATTATTCAACCTACTACTTATATTTGTATTCTCATGAAACACAACAACTCTACTTGCAATATGTCTGTGTGAACTAGGATGAAATAACTTATATGCATTATGATCGTCACAATAGCTAACAAAGACACATTCAATAGATTTTGCATCTAATTTTATTCTATCATCTTTAGGGATGTGTGCAAAGGCCCTACAACCAAATATTTTTAAATGACTATTTTCTGGTTTATAGCCATAAAATACTTCAAATGGTGTTTGGAGTTCTAATTTATTTTTTTGAGTCTTGTTCTTTATATAGATAGCAGTGTTAATAGCTTCATCCCAAAAGCCATTAGAAATATTTTTTCCTTGGAGCATACTGCGAACACATTCTATCGATGTTCTGGTTTTCCTCTCAACAACTCCATTTTTCCGAGGTGTATCACTCACAGTAAATTTCTATTGGATTCCATTCTCTATACAATATCTTATGAATGCTATAGAAGTATACTCACCACCCTGATACGATCTAAGGATTTTGATATGTTTACCTGTCTGGTTTTCAACTTTGATATTGAATTCCTTGAAGTATTCAAAGACATCGTTTTTTCTCCTTATGAAGTAAACCCAAGTGAACCTAGATATATCATCAACAAATATAAGAAAGTACTAAGGACCACCAAGTAGCCTGGTCTTCATAGGTTCACAAACATCAATATCTATTAATTCAAGTAATTTAGCCTTCGTCTTCTCTTCATTATTAGGAAATTCCTTCCTGTGTTGTTTTCTGAGTGCACATACATCACATTCTATATGATCATCTTTGATAAGAGGAAGACCTTCAACCATAAACGTTTTCTGTAATAACATAAGATCATTGTGATTAAGGTGTACATACCTTTCATTCCATAATTCGACATTTGAAATGACTGAAGATGCTAGTGATTGATGGCTACCCTTGATTGCATCTAGCTTGTATAAGCCTCCAATTTTGGATCATGTCGCTACAACCCTTTAATGATCTTGGGAATCTTTAACATGACACTTATATTTAACAGATTCTACTTTCATATCATTTTCAGTGATAGCAGAAACATATATTAAATTATTTTTTGATGCCTGTGACATACATAACATTATGAATCTGTTCAAGTTGTTCATCTGGTAGATTAACACTTATCATTCCATAACCTTGGACCTCGCGTGACCTGTTATCACCCAAATAAATGGGTGTTCCATCATATTTTTCATGATACTCATCATACCATTCTGTATTACATGAAATATGGGTAGAAGGACCTGTTTCTATAAACCATACTCTCTTGTCATGCATTTCAGACGACAAAGAATATTCAGATATAACAGTCAAATATTTTTTAATCCATTAACATCAGGGGTGTATTTTGTCAAATAGTTTCCATTGCGTTTCCACTAGTAGAAAATGAGAGATTAGTGACCAAAAAAATGACCAAAATCTGCATATCAATGACCACTTTTGGTTTGGCGATCGCTGGTGGCTAATTTACGGTCTTTTATTACGCGACCAAAATTGGTCATTTTTATTTTGGTCATTTATAACTTGTCAATTGGTCATTAATTTAGTCTTATATTTGGTCATATTTGAATCGATGACCAAATATATGACCACATTTATGACCAAATTAATGACCACATGGCAAACTAAAATATGACCAAATTTGGTCGCGTATTAAAAGACCGCAAATTAGCCACCAAAACTGCTTTTTGGTCATTGATATGCAAATTTTGGTCATTTTTTTGGTCATTTATATCTCATTGTTTGGTCACATGTCTCTCAATTTTTTGTTATTTTATACATGAATTTTGGTCAATCTCATTTATTGGTCACTAATTAGTCATTTTTAGTGGTTTTATGTGTGGTTATTATATTTTAGTAGTTTTAATGGTGTCCATTATTAATCAATATAAATTTTTAATATGGTATTATGTTTAAATTAAAAAAAGAATCATACATTATTTATCATCATCTAATACATATTTGAATTATGCAAATATAAAGTGCAACCATATAAGTTTTAAACAGCACAAATTATATTATATGAAATGTCAAGTATTACAATAAATGAGTTTTCTCAAAAACTATCTCCATATAACTTTACATGAAAATCATTTAGTACACCAATAAATTTTCAAAATATTACATTGGCTAAACCATCCCACTTGTACTTTGTTGCTAAGCCATACTTGGATCCGACGACAGCTTCAAAACCATACTTAGCAGCTTGAAACCCTCAGCAACAGGCTCTTCATACTCAATGGAAAAGCATCAGCAACAAAATATTTATACTCATTGGCCCACTTTTTGAGCTTTCAATCTGCGCACGTGCTTTTGTATCCGCACTGCACGTGTTTCTGAGCTTTCTGAGCTTTATATCTGCGCACGTGCTTCTGTATCCACATTGCAACAGCCTCCCTCTTCATGTTTTTACAAAGCTTGCGAGTAAGGTTACCTACAAACAACACATGTTAAGCAATAAATTGTGTTGCTCAGTAAAAATAAAAAACAAATAACTGAAAAATGTACATAGTAATTTCACAAGATTTAACATGGCAAAAAAAACAATTCCAACAAACAGTTATATATGTGCTTATTATAACATACAAAAACACTTCTAATACCTCTACTTCTGAGCTTGCTGAGCTTTATATCTGCGAACGTGCTTCTGTATCCACATTGCAGCAGCATCCCTCTTCATGTTTTTACAAAGCTTGCGAGTAAGGTTACCTGCAAACAACACATGTTAAGCAATAAATTGTGTTGCTCAGTATAAATAAAAAACAAATAACTGAAAAATGTACATAGTAATTTCACAAGATTTAACATGGCAAAAAGAAACAATTCCAACAAACAGTTATATATGCGCTTATTATAACAAATACAAAAACACTTTTAATACCTCTAAAGGAAGTCCAACTCCATTGTATTACCTAGTAGCTCTTTCATGGATATGATGGATTTCGTAAAAGTTCAATATTTAACAACCTGTTGGGTTTTTACAAATATTCTAAAACATTACTAGTAGTTTTCATCTCCCTAAAATTTACTAGGAACCTTTATTTTAGTAAAAATGCGTCTGGTTACATACAATGGGATGCATAATTACTTATCTCAAGAAAATGTTTTCAAAGCTGTAATCATCTCTTGGCTGCTGAATTCTTCTTTATCATCACTTACAGTAACTGTCACTATATTTGGACTTTGTGAAGGGAAAACGTCTTCTCTTCCATAGCTGGAAGGACTCCTCTCCATATTTTCACTTCCATCATAGATGATCCCTCTAAATATCAGTGTCTTATGCATTCCTCCAATAATCTCTTCATAGATTGTATCTCCTTTTTGCCCACAAACACATACATATTGGCGATATCCAAGCCCCACTAAACATACAGGTACCTGCAAATCACCAAATCTAACTTTTAGTAATACAGATCTTGCTCAACAAGAATTTATTGCATGGGCTCCGTTTGAGCCAGAAGTGCTTAACATGCACTTGCCAAAGACCAAATCTATCCAATTAAATTTAGAGGCAAAGAACTATCTAGAATTTTATCACCTTAAAGCTTGAGAGCTTGAAGCATGAAGAGGCAGCACACACAGTCGAGAACAATTTTGAGAGTAAAGAACATGGCATCTTAAACCTCTCATTCTCAATTGCCGTCTCAGCTCATGTGCTTTGGGTGCCTGGCAAAACAGTACCCAAGTAAAATATTTAAAAAAAGGCCAGAAGTGCTTAACATGCACTCGCCAAAGACCAAATCCATCCAATTAAATTCAGAGGCAAAGAACTATCTAGAATTTTATCACCTTAAAGCTTGAGATCTTGAAGCATGAAGAGGCAACACACACAGCTGGGAACAATTTTGAGAGTAAATCACATGGCATCTTAAACCTCTCATTCTCAATTGCCGTCTCAGTTCATGTGCTTTGGGTGCCTGGCAAAACAGTACCCAAGTAAAATCTTAAAAAGATGATAGGACTAATCAATATTCAATGATAGTCCTGAATCCTGATTCTATTATACTAATAGAGAGTTGTCATGGCTCCCTAGTATTTGGAATAAATAAAGTTAGCTCTTGTACTCCTTTCTAAAAAATTGTTAGCAACGCCATTTTAATGTCATGCAATTGGAGCTAGTAAATAGGTGCCTTAATCAACAAACAATATTTTTCTAGATTTTCAGGAGGCTGAATACCACTCCTGTAGTGACATAGAACATATACCAGTTACTAAAAATGACATCTAGAATTGAAGCTTACAGTGGATATATTATTGACTGTATTGGCTAAGCAATGGCGGTTGGATGCTTCGGCATCCTCCATTAGGAATAGAGAATTCTGTGGACCTCTAAGTTTTCTCATGCTTTTTTCTCAGCCCCTCTGCACCCAGCAATAATTGATATGAGAATCATAATCTGGATCTAGTTATATGGGTGAATCTAGACTATCACCAGCTGTATATAGAAGTTGGCTCCCACTGCTGCAAATTAGAGCATCAAATGCAGACAATTTTACTCCAATAGACTGAAGCACAAAAATAGTTTATGAAACTGTCAATGCAGTTGATAAGATGAATCCAGGAGATGGGAAGTTTCCAGCAGAGCGAACTGCATTCATAATATCTTGGATAATAATAGCTAGTTTACTAACAAGGGGTTCTCCACTAGCATCATAGTAATCCATTGCAATATCAAATAGACGCTTTCTTCTCCTGAGAGGTAGTTTCCCCATAGAATTAAAGCTATTATTTCGATCAATATTTGTTTTTTCCTATATCATTTGCTTCTCGTAGTTTAGATTAACTGTTCTTAGTCTTCTCTATGATCATCCTAATGTGATCAGAAATACCCTCCCGATTATCTTCATTTTGAAGAAGCTTATCAAGTTCAATAGTGTTATTAAGTGAATTTGAGCAAGAAGGTTTATATGCATATAATGAGAGTCTAAGCGATGTATCTGGGTCATCCTTGAATGAACTAGTGTCTGATTCAGAATCCATATTTTCATTGAAGTCATTTTCACTCTGCCTTTGTGTGTGTCTAATTCTGCATTGGGAAATCCTTAACAAATATATTTTACAATGTTGTGGCCAAGAATAGAGATGAATGTTCTTCAGACCATTTTTCCTGCATTCAGCCTAGAGGTTCTTATCAGCGACTAGTCTGTACAAAGCAGCTGCAATTTCCTTGTCATTATGCGGATCTACCAGCAAACCATTCTTCAACGTCTGCACAAGAATGAACCAATTTGTAAGAAAAAATCAAAGAGCGATTGATGACGTTAGATCCAATCAGACTTTTAGTTTTGAAGGTAGAATTTTCAATATACCTGTTTAATGCCTACATGTCCTCCATTCTGTGGCAACCATAGGCAATCCATGTGCAACTGCCTGCATTTAAACAAAGTGGGAGAATGACATGCTTTATTCATTGGCATGCGTATTGCTCATCTATGAGCTCTTGCAACATCAAATGTTTCAAAGCATAAACAAGTATGTTAGAACGATAAAGTGCAAGTTTCTTACTACAATATTTGTTCAAGTATGCGTGAAACTGTTTGGATAGAACTCAAACCACCTCCATGGTCAGGTGAAGCGAAGGAGTACATTTCATATCATAAAGGAAATCTCATTTCGGCATTTATCCCAACATACATAGGGTAGGCGTGCGAAGGAAAAGCACCAAAGTGCCCAGTCCAAGGGATGAAGGCTTATTACAAATAGGCAAGGTTGCAATGTATCTAAAGGTATACAAGTGCCTTGGTGTTCTGATACATAACCATGTGCTAATAGCCACTCTTACATATGACATGATGTTTACACTGAATGAAGTTGAATGAACCTCTGAGCATTTGCCTGGGTATTGTGGAAGTAGACATGCATACAATCCCATGAGGATCATTACCAATAATACTCTAGAGATTGTGGCAATCTTGGATGCCTCTAGTCTTTGGATGAGTAATATTCTTGCTCTGGTATGTATGTGTATAGACTTTTGTTTTGCCGCATGTCCCTAAATAGTAAAAAACGAAGACCTGTAATATGAATATAGTATATACTTATATGTGTACTATAAGTTATAAGTTAAAACCTTCACATACTTTATTGGGAAGACTTTAATTAATTACAGGTACTTTAAACTTTTAAAGTTAAGTCTTCAAAACGTACAACATCGACAGTATTCTGGAAAGACATCTACAGCTTAACAACAATAACCTTGATTTCCAAAACATTGAGTCTATGTGGTAGGCAATGATTATGATACAGGTTTCGGACCATTGAAAAACAGGAATATGCTCTAGAAAAATTCATAATGCAGTACTGAATAGCTGCTTAGTTTTATGTAACTTATAGCAGATTAGGGAAATGGTTATCAAACAGCACTTGTGTTTTGCATCTATCTCCCACTCTAAACAATGTAGCTAATGAGGCACTAAAATTTCAAACATTGTTTATATTTCCCTACAAAGCATTCTACAGAACTTTACATCTAACACCTTTACACGCAAAAAGGAAGGATAAGATAAAGATACCTATATAAAATGACCAATCCAAGTGTGAAATTAATCATGAAAATAAGAAAAAACCCACGCATCTTCAGCTTATCATTAGACTGTATATTTAGAGATGTATGGAGCATAAAATTGGTCAACTAGTGCCAAAGGAATTTGCATATTGTGTGCAATTTACGCAAATCCTGATAGAAAAATTGCACGAAGGAATATTTAGCAAGCTATCAAGTTGTTCTAGATGTCAAAAACTAATGTCAAAATGAACTCTCTTTCTTTTCTTTAAAAGAAAATTTCTGCAAGGATGAAAAGCAAACCTCCTGTCAAGTTCCACTTGCATATCAACTTCAGACAGAGGAATTCGAGGCGGGCATCCATCAATTACACACCCTACACCTCCACCATGGGATTCTCCAAAAGTTGTAACACGAAATAAAGTACCAAATGTATTTCCTGTACCAACTCGTATCTCTGCCATTTTAAAGACAAAACCATAGCAAAATGAGGACAAATACATTATAGGTAATCCTCCTTGCAATTTGAGGAAGGATACAGGAAGCTTAAATTGCTAATTTGCTACTCATTAAGTCAGAGACTTTCCAATAATAGATACAGATTTAAAAGACTTGGAGACAAAGTCAAAGAAAAATGAGGATAAATTCGTTATAGATAATCCTGCTTCCAATTTCAAGAAAGAAACAGGAAACCAAAATTGCTACTCGCGAAGTTAGAGACTTTGCAATAATAGTACAAATTTGAACGGCTTTAAAACTTTCTATGTCTCACTAATCTCTTCAACATGAAAATCAGTACTACATACACATGGTGAATATTTCACAAGGTGAGATGTTTTGTTCTTATTTTATGTAAAGGTATAAAATATAATATAGTTTGACTTTCTTTTGTTTTTTATTTGTTATTGAGTGACAAAATATGTTTTTTAGTCGAGTTTCTGGAAAACGTTCTCTTCTGCCATATTTGGAGTTGAAAACTCAACAGCAATGCATTGCAGAACTCCCAAGGGTTTCAATCAAGGAAGCTTAAAAATGAAATCTTTCTATTGTGGGATCTTTGGAATGCAGAGCACAGGTCTTGGACTCTTGGATGGACTGGAAAACTTTGGCCCGAGCTAAGGGATTGTTGTGATCCAACAAAGCGACTATCCGAGCGCTGCAAAAACTCATTAAAGATAATAATCTCCCTAAAATGAAAAGCATTATGTAGGGCTGCATTTGGAGATATTAGAAGTGGGTTGTGCTGTAAAAACTCATTAAGATAATGACCTCCCTAAAATGAAAAACATTATGCAGAGGTACATTTGGAGATATTAGCATTGACCTGTGCTGCATAAACTCATTAAGATAATGACCTCCCTAAAATGAAAAACATTATGCAGAGGTACATTGGAGATATTAGTAGTGGGTGTACAATAACCCCATATTTGATTATAATAGCAAAATGTAATACCTCCGCATGCATAAAAAGACCCCACTAGCCCCAGGCTTGAATGCAAGATGGTCTTCTTCAGATGCTGAATTTCAAAGGATCACTTGAATGAGCAATGTTTGGTCCTATGAGATCTCTTACAAGCTCATAGTTTTCTCATGGTCATGCTTTATCAAGGCTTACCTACAAAGTCCAAGCCTTTCTAAGAGTGGGTCCACCAATGACAATTTGCTCATCAATGTTGGACAATGGTTGAGCAGAAATTTAAAAAATTTCATCTTTGTTGCTTGTATATCATAACTCTCTCGTTTCTAGCCTTCATAGGCATTGCATCTGGATCTTAGGTCTTTATTCATTCTGGAAATTTCATTGTAAGTGTCTCTACTTTTCAAAAGACGGTGTTTGATGAGGTAAATGCCCAAATCAAAGCTCAAGGTTTTTTGCTTGTACAAGATGCCAAAAATGTATCTATCAGTGCATATTCAAACATTATTGCAGCATTGTCACCACTAAGGTAACTGTCCTTTTACTTTATACATATTTGATTTTCTGTATAATATAAGTGTATTCCCCCCCCCCCGCGCCGCCCAAAAAAAAAGTAAAAAAATATTGACCATTTCACAAAAGCTTAAATTTTGCAAAGTTTTAATTGGAAGAAATAAGTCTGAAGTTTGTTTAGCCCTGAAAGTATGCAAATACCTTTCCTTTAATGATATCTAATTTTGTAGATTGACCTCCAGTTAACCATTCTCCTGTTCATCATAATGTAACAAATGCTTCCATAATGGCATAACCTAGAGCTTTTAATGTTTAATCCCCTCACCATGCAACAAATTCCTTTGGTGCAAATTATCAACATATAGCATACAGCTCTTGGTGATCAACCTCCTCAGTAAAAATTAGAAAGCATGTTACTTGGTGAACAACCTCCTCAGTAAAAATTACAAAGCAGGTTACTTGGTGATCAACCTCCTCAATAAAAATTACAAAGCAGGATAATTGTTAGAAGAAGAACATGCCTTTTCTTGATCACTACTAGAAGAGTAAGAGAATTTCTGGGACAGAATTGAATAGAAACACATAATGAACTATCTAGGGGTCAATATGCACCTGGTTAAATTGATAATGAGATTTAAACCAACGCATTCGATATGTGTCTTGCCTCTAGAACTGATTTTGCATCTTAATAAAAAGGTATTAGGTTTTAACTTTCTGAGGCCAATAGCAGTACAAAGAACAAAAAAGAGAGACATGTTAATCAAATTAAATATGGCAAATGCTTTTGACAAAGTCCATCTCAATTTCCTTTACGAAGTCACAAGGAAATATAGGTTTTTAGGTTTTCGGTAAAAGCATATATAGGGAATCCCTGTGTTACCACCCTAATCAATGGTATGTGATCTACTGGCTAATTTATTTGTGTTGTCAAGAGGAACTAGGCATTGTAGTCAACTTTCACCATATATATATCAGTGGTTGAATCAATGGGGCACAAATCAGAAGCAGATAGATAGTCTGAGGTTCATATCTATTTCAGATATATATACATATACATATTATAGTCACAGGAATCAGAATCGGAATCGGAACAATCCGAGTTTAACTTTTCCAAGTTTGACTCAGTCAACACGAGTCAAACTCACGATTTTTACCTTAATACATGATTTAAATCAGCAATTTTTTAAACTGTGTGCCTGGGAAAAGTTTTTAAGCCCGATTTTGGTTGTTTTTGGCCATTCTTTTCCTTGCCAGAGGTGTTTCTGTCTGCTGGAGGTGTTTACTACTAGCTGGTGTGAAGGGGCGGTGACCAAATCATCCACAAAGAGCCTACCTGGGCAGGATTTAACTCAGCCAGACTTCCTTATTCAGCATTTTCTTCATCTTTCACACAGGATTTACTCAGCAGGGCAAGACATAGGGGCATCTACTTCTTAGTTTTTTTACTATCC
>LPNX011164388.1:15731-78178 GCA_001517045.1 Pseudotsuga menziesii
CTCCCTCTCTCTCTATAAAACCATAACCACCAATATATATATCTCTCTCTAAAACCCTAACCCATTATTTATCTCTCTCTCTCTCTAAATCCTTATCCTTGAATAGTGTTGCCTCTCTCTCTCTAGATCCCTATCCTTGAATCTCTTTCACACATTCTAAACCTTAACCCCCAATCTCTCTATTGATAAATTCATAACCCTGAATATGTGTGTGTTTAAACCAGTAATCCTAAATATCTCTTTCTCCAAATCCCTAACCTTGAATCTCTCTCTCTCTCTCTAAACCCCTACAAAAAATATCACCATATCTCTCTCAAAAACCCTAACTAATAAACACCAATCTCTCTCTCTCTCTAATCCCTTAATCAAAATATTTCTCTCTCTAAACCCCTACAAAAAATATCACCATATCTCTCTCAAAAACCCTAACTAATAAACCCCAATCACTCTCTCTCTCTCTCTCTCTCTCTCTCTCTAATCCCTTAACCCAAATATTTCTCTTTCTCTAACCCACAATCTCTCTCTTTCCCCCTCTAAAATCTAACCCCAAATATTTCTCTCTATCTATCTAAACCTATAACCTCCAACAACCAATATTCCACTATCTATCTATCCATTGAAAATCCTAACATCCCTCTTTATGTTTCTCTCTCTAAAACCATAACCATCTATATATATCACACCCTCTCTCTCTCTCTCTCTCTCTCTCTCTCTCTCTCTAAACCCATAATCCCTAATATATCTCTCTGTAAACACCTAACCCCCAATTTCTCTCTCTCTAAATCCCTAGCCCCTAATATCTCTCTCTATCTATCAATCTTAATCTCTAATGGAGAAACCCTAGTAACTCTCTCTCTAAATCCATAATCCCTAATATATCTCTATCTAAACACCTAACCCCCAATTTCTCTCTCTCTCTAAATCCCTAACCCCTAATGCCTCTCTGTAGCCTTAATCGACAATCTCTCTTTCTCTCTCCCTCTCCCTCTCCCCTTTACCACCAATATCCCTCTCTCGAATGTGTAACCCCCAATATCTCTCTCTATAAACATGTAACCACCCATATATCTCTCTCTCTACAACCCCATAACCACCAATATCTTGCTCTATAATCTCATAACCTATGAGATCTCTCTATATCTCTCTCTAATCCCTTAAATCCAATCTCTCTCTCTTCACCCTTAACCCCTATATATCTCTCTTTAAATCCTTAACCTTAAATAAATCTCTTTTTCTCTAACCCCTACTCTCACTCTCTCCATCTCTCTCTTGAATCTATCTATCAAAATCCCTAAAATATTAGCCAAATATTGCTCTCTATCGATCTAAACCGCTAACCCCCAACAACCAATCTCTCTATATCTATCTATCTAAAATACTAACCTCTCACTCTCTCTAAGGCCATAACCTCTCTCTCTCTCTCTAAAACCATAACCACCAATATATATATATCTAAAACCCTAATGCATTATTGATCTCTCTCTCTCTCTAAATCCTTATCCTTGAATATCGTTGTCTCTCTCTCTCTAAATCCCTATCCTTGAATCTCTTTCACACATTCTAAACCTTAACCCCCAATCTCTCTATTTATAAATTCATAACCTTGAATCTGTGCGTGTTTAAACTAGTAATCCTATATATCTCTTTCTCCAAACCCCTAACCTTGAATCTCTCTCTCTCTCTCTCTCTCTCTCTCTCTCTAAACCCCTACAAAAAATATCACCATATCTCTCTCAAAAACCCTAACTAATAAACCCCAATCTCTCTCTCTAATCCCTTAACCCAAATAATTCTCTTTCTCTAACCCACAATCTCTCTCTCCCCCTCTAAAATCTAACCCCAAATATTTCTCTCTATTTATCTAAACCTCTAACCCCCAACAACCAATATTCCACTATATATCTATCCATTCAAAATCCTAACATCACTCTCTATGTCTCTCTCTCTAAAACCATAACCATCAATATATCTCCCACCCTCCCTCTCCCTCTCCAATCTCTCTCTCTTTCTCTCTCCAAGACAATAACCATCATTCTCCAATCCCTAAAACCCATTCTCTCTTGCTCTCTATCTATCAATCTTTACCTCTAATGGATAAACCCTAGTAACTCTCTCTCTAAACCCATAATCCCTAATATATCTCTCTCTAAACACCTAACCCCCAATTTCTCTCTCTCTAAGTCCCTAGCCCCTAATATCTCTCTCTATCTATCAATATTAATCTCTAATGGAGAAACCCTAGTAACTCTCTCTCTAAATCCATAATCGCTAATATATCTCTATCTAAACATCTAACCCCCAATTTCTCTCTCTCTCTCTCTCTAAATCCCTAACCCCTAATGCCTCTCCTTAGCCTTAACCGACAATCTCTCTTTCTCTTTCTCTCCCTCTCCCCTTAACGACCAATATCCATATCTCTCTATTTGAACGCATAACCCCCAATATCTCTCTCTATAAACACGTAACCACCCATATATATCTCTCTCTACAAGTCCATAACCATGAATATCTTGCTCTATAATCTCATAACCTATGAAATCTCTCTCTAATCCCTTAAATCCAATCTCTCTCTCTTCACCCTTAACCCCTATCTCTCCCTCTTTAAATCCTTAACCTTAAATAAATCTCTCTCACTCTAAACCCCTTACCCCTAACTTTCAATCTCTCTCTATATCCCTAACCTTGGTCTCATCTCTCTCTAAGCCCCTAAACCCCAACCTCTCTCTGAGCCCCTAAACCCCAACCTCTCTCTAAACCCCTAAACCCCAATATCTCTCTAAACCACCAAACTTTAACCTCTCTCTCTTTTTCTAAACCCCAAATCCTCAATATATATATATATCTATTAATATATCTATCAATCCATGTAAGCCCCTGACATCTAACCAGCAATTTTGATCTTTATATTTTTAATAATATAACCCCTAACTCCCAATATCTATCTCTCTCTATGTATCTATCCATCCATCTAAACCCTGAACCCTTAATATCCATTTCTTTCTTTCTCTCAATCCATGTAAACCTCTAACATCTAACCATCAATTTTGATATCTATATTTCTAATAATATAACCCCTAACTCCCAATCTCTATCTCTCTCTCTATATCTATCTATCCATCTAAACCTCGAACCCCTAATATCCATTTCTTTCTTTCTCTCAATCCATGTAAACCCGTGACATCTAACTAGCAATTTTGATCTCTATATTTCTAATAATATAACCCCTAACTCCCAATCTCTATCTCTCTCTATATATCTATCCATCCATCTAAACCCAGAACCCCTAATATCCATTTCTTTCTTTCTCTTTCTTTATATCTATCTAAACCATCAATATCTCTCTATCTCTGTCTCTAAATATGTAACCCGAAATATCTCTCTCGCTCTCTATCTATCTAAATGCCAAATGAATAACCCTCAATTTGTCTCTCTCAATCAACCTAGAAACCCCAATCACTCTCTCCTTCTAAATACTTAACCCCCAATCTCTCTCTAAACCCGCAACCCCTAATATCTCTCTTTCTAAAACCCTAAATTACCATAACCTCTCTCTCTCTAAACCCCTAACCTGCAATCTCTCTATTTTTCTAAGCCTCAAATCCTAATATCTATATCTCTATTAATCTATCTATCTCCTCTATCTCTTTATCTATTAAACCACATGACCCCTAACCCACAATATGTCTCTCTATCTATTAAACCCCATGACCCCCTAACCCTCAATCTCTCTCTCTTTGTGTGTCTCTATTACAAATAACCACTAATATCTGTGTGTGTGTGTGTGTGTGTGTCTATTACAAATAACCATTAATCTCTATCTCTCCCTCTCTCTCTATTACAAATAACCGCTAATCTCTATCTCTCCCTCTCTTTGTACCATTAATCCCCAAACATTATAGCCCTCAATCTCTCTCTCTTCTAAGCCCCTAAGTCCCTATCTCCCGCAAACCCCGAACTCTCTCTAAACCCTTAGCCCCAATATTTCTCTTTCTCCCTAAACCTAAATCTCTTTTTCTCTCTCTCTCTCTCTTAATACCTAAGCCCAATCACTCTGGCTCTCTAATCCCTTAACCCTGAATATTCCTATCTCCCTAAACCCCTAACAACAAAATATCTCTTTATAAACCCCTAACCCAAAATCTCCCCCCCCTCTCTCTCAAATGCCCTAAACCCCAATTGATCTATCTCTCTCTAAAATCCTAACCCCCAATCTCTTTTTCTTTACCCCTAACGCCAAATCACTCTCTATATCCAATCACATAACCCTCAATCTCTCTCTCTCTCGCTCCCTCTCTCTCTATTTAAACCCCAAACTCCTAATATCTCTCTCTACCCTTAATCATCAAACTCTCTCTATCTATCAAAACCCCTAATTCCTAACCCTCAATTTGTCCCTAATCCCCTAACCCCCAATCTCTCTCTCTCTCTCTCTCTCTCTCTCTCTCTCTCTCAACCCTTAACCCCTCCTATATCTCTCTATATCTAAATTCCTAAACCTTAACCCAAAATCTTTCCCTCTCTGTCTCATTAAACTGATAACAACCAATCTCTCCTTCTATGTCTCACTAAACTGATGACACCTAATCTCTCCTTCTATGTCTCACTAAACTGATGACACCTAATCTCTCCCTCTCTTTGTCTCCCTCTCTCTCTACCCTAAACCCATAACCCTAACCAAATAATCTCTCTCTCTAAACCCTAACCCTCTCTCTCACACACACAGCCCCTAAGCACCAATATCTCTCTTTCTATCCTTAACCCAAAATATCTCACTCTTTATCTCTCTAAACTGATAACACCCAATTTCTCCTTCTCTGTCTCACTAAATTGATAATACCCAATATCTCCCTCTTTGTGTCTCCCTCTCTCTCTACCATAAACATCTCTCTCTCTCTCTCTCAACCCTTAACCCCTGCTATATCTCTCTATATCTAAATTCCTAAACCTTAACCCAAAATCTTTCCCTCTCTATCTCTTTAAACTGATAATAGCCAATCTCTCCTTCTATGTCTCACTAAACTGATGACACCTAATCTCTCCTTCTATGTCTCACTAAACTGATGACACCCAATCTCTCCCTCTCTTTGTCTCCCTCTCTCTCTACCCTAAACCCATAACCCTAACCAAATAATCTCTCTCTCTCTCATAACCCCTAAGCCCCAATATCTCTCTTTCTATCCTTAACCCAAAATATCTCACTCTTTATCTCTCTAAACTGATAACACCCAATTTCTCCTTCTCTGTCTCACTAAATTGATAATACCCAATCTCTCCCTCTTTGTGTCTCCCTCTCTCTCTCTCTACCATAAACATCTCTCTCTGTCTACCCTAAACCCATAACCCTAACCAAATAATCTTTCTCTTTGCCTCTCTAAACCCTAACCCTCTCTCTCTCTCTCATGGTTCCCTAATCCCCAATATCTTTCTTTCTACCCTTAACCTAAAATCTCTCCCTCTGTGTCTCTCTAAATCGATAACACCCAATTTCTCCTTCTCTATCTCACTAAACTGATAACACCCAATCTCCCCCTCTCTATGTCTCCCTCTCTCTCTACCCTAAACCCATAACCCTAACCAAATAATGTCTCTCTCTAAACCCTAACCCTCTCTCTTTCTCACTATTCCCTAAGCACCAATATCTCTCTTTCTACCCTTAACACAAAATATCTCCCTCTCTGTCTCTCTAAACCGATAACAACCAATCTATCCTTCTTTGTCTCACTAAACTGATAACACCCAATCTCTCCCTCTCTTTGTCTCCCTCTCTCTACCCTAAACCCCTAATCTCTAATCCCTCTCTACCTTAAACCCCTAATCTCTAATCCCTCTCTACCCTAAACCCATAACCCTAGCCAAATAATCTCTCTCTCTATCTCTCTACCCTAAACTATAACCAAATAATCCCTCTCTACCCTAAACCCATAACCCTAACCAAATAATCTCTCTCTCTATCTCTCTACCCTAAACCCTAACCAAATAATGCCTCTCTACCCTAAACCCTAACCAAATAATCCCTCTCTACCCTAAACTCCTAATATCTCACTACCCTAAACCTCTAATCTACTCTACCCTAATCCCTTAGTCTCCCTCTCTACCCTAAACCCATAACCCTAACCCCCTAATCTCTCTCTCTAAACCCTAACCCTCTCTCTCTCTCTCACAGACAACCCCTAAGCCCCAATATCTCTCTCTCTCTACCCTAAACCCCTAATCTCTCACTACCCTAAACCTCTAATCTATCTCTACCCTAATCCCTTAGTCCCTCTCTCTACCCTAAACCCATAACCCTAACCCCCTAATCTCTCTCTCTAAACCCTAACCCTCTCTCTCACACACAGACAACCACTAAGCCCCAATATCTCTCTTTCTACCTTTAACCCTAATCTATCTCGTTGTTTATCTATCTAAACCCCCAACCACCAATATCTCTCTCCCTATGAACCCCTCACTTTCAATCTCTCTCTATCTCTCCACTTCTTTATTTAAGACAATAATCTCAATCTATCTCTCTCTTTGTCTCTTTCTCTCCATCCTCAACCCACAATCTCTCTCTATCTATCTAAGCCCATGAACACTAACACTCAATATCTCTCTTTTTTCTAAACACTAACCAACAATCTCTCTCTCTCTCTCTAAACCCCTAACCATCGATCTCTTTCCCTCTCACACACCACCTAACCCTTATTCTTGATCTCCCTATCTATCAAAACCTCTAATTCCCTATATATATCTACCCCTAACCCCCAATCTCTCTCTTTCTCACTCTCACTCTTAACTCTATAACCACCAATCTCTTTCTCTGTCTCACTCTTAATCTAAACTCAATAACCCCCTATCCCCCAATCTCTCTCTCACTATTTTAACCCACCAATATCTCTCTCTATCTATCTAATCCCATGAACACTAACACTCAATATCTCTCTCTATCTATCTAATCCCATGAACACTAACACTCAATATCTCTCTTTTTTCTAAACACTAACTCACAATCTCTCTCTCTCTCTTTGTATCTCTCTCTAAACCCCTAACCATCGATCTCTTTCTCTCTCACACACCACCTAACCCCTACTATTGATCTCCCTATCTATCCAAACCTTTAATTCCCAATATATATATCTCTCTACCCTTAACCCCCGATCTCTTTCTCTTTCTCACTCTCACTCTAAACTCTATAAGCCCCAATCTCTTTCTCTTTCTCACTCTCACTCTAAACTCAATAACCCCCAATATTTCTCACTCTAAACTCTATAACCCCCAATCTCTTTCTCTTTCTCACTCTCACTCTAAACTAAATAACCCCCAATATCTCTCTATCACTCTTTAGCTCTATTTAAACCCCTAACTCGCAATCTCTCTCTCTCACTATTTAAACCCCTAACCCGCAATCTCTCTCTCTAAACCACTAACCCCAAACCTCTCTCTCTATTTAATTTCATGAATCCCTAATCTTCTCCCTCTCTCTCTCACTCTATTTGATTTCATAAACCCCCAATCTTCTCCCTCTCTCTCTTGCTCTATTTAATTTCCTAAACCCCCAATCACCCTCTCTGACCAATAATCTCTCTCTCTCTCTCTCTCTCACTCTTTAAACACCAATCTCCCAATATCTCTCTCTCTCTCTCTTTAAGACCCTTTCCCCCAATATATATACCCCTAATATCTCTCTCTCTCTCTCTCTCTCTCTCTCTAAACCCCTCACCAACACTATATATCCTTAACCCCCATCCATTCTCTCCCTCCCTATCTCTAAACACCATATGTATCCTTAATCTCTATCGATCTATCTAAACCCTTAATATATCTCTCTCTAAACCCCTAACCACGAGTATATATCCCCCCATCCTATGTCTCTCTCTCACTTTAAACCCTTATCCCCCCCCTGTCTCTAAACCTTTAACCTCCACTTTGTCTCTCTCCCTAAACAACTAACCCCCAATCACTCTCTCCCTCTCTATCTCTAAACACCTAACCCTCTCTCTATATGCGTTCTATCTATTTAAAACCTTAACCCCAAACCTATGTCATTGTCTCTCTACCTCTGCCATTAATCCCTAATCTATATCTATCTATAAACAACCTTAACCCCCAATATGTATCTCTCTCTAAAGATGCAAACCCCAATCTCAATCTCTATCTCTCTCTCTCTCTCTAATCCCCAAACCCATAATCTCTCTTGTCACCTTCTCTCTATAAACACCCAACCCCAAACCTCCCTCTCTCTAAACCTTTAATATGTTTCTTTATCTACCTAACCCCTAATATATATATATATATCTCTCTCTCTCTAATAACCTAACCCCAAATATGTCTCTTTAGATAACCCCCAATTTCACTCTCTGTGTATCTATCTATCTATTAAAATCCCTAAATATAACCCCGAATATTTCTCTCTATCTATCTAAATGTCTAAACCCTGACAACCTATCTATCTCTATGTATCTATCTATCTAAAATTCTAAACCCTGTCTCTCTCTCTAAAACCATAGACACCAATATAGCTCCATCCCTTGCTACCTCCATCCACAATCTCTCTCTCTCTCTCTCTACACCACTAACCCTCAATCTCTCTCTCTCTCTACACCACAAACCCCCAATATCCCTCTCTCTCTACACCACAAACCGTCAATATCCCTCTCTCTCTCTACACCACAAACCCCCAATATCCCTCTCTCTATACACTACTAACCCCCAATCTCTCTTTATATCTCTCTCCATATCTAAACCCCTAACCCACTATTTCTCTCTCTATTGAAATCACAAATCTCTTTCTCACTGTCACTCTAAACCCCTAACCAATAACCCCCAATCTCTAAACTATAAACTCAATAACCCCCAATCTCTCTCTATCACTCTTTAGCTCTTTTTAAATCCCTATCCCCCAAATTCTCTCTCTCACTATTTAAACCCCTAACCCCCAATCGCTCTCTCTATTTAATTTCCTAGACCCCTAATTTCTCTCTCTCGCTCTATTTGATTTTGTAAACCCCCAATATTCTCCCTCTCTATCTCCCTGTATTTAATTTCCTAAACCCTCAATCGTATCCCTCTCTTTCTATCTATCTATATAAACCCCAAACCTCCAAACTCTCATTTTCTCTAAGCCCCTAGCCCCTGATTTCTCTCTCTCTCTCTAAGCCCCTAACCTAGCCCGTTATATATATTTAAACCCCAATCTTTCTCTCTCTCTCTCTAAAACTTTAACTTCCAATATTTCTCCTTCCTTAAACCCCTAACCCCCAATCACCCTCTTTGACCCATAATCTCTCTCTCTCTCTCTCTCTCTCTCTCTCTCTCTCTCTCTCTCTTTCACTCACTCTTTAAACACCAAAACTCCCAATCTCTCTCTCTCTCTCTCTCTCTCTCTCTCTCTCTCTCTCTTTAAATCCCTCTCCCCCAATATATATACTCCTAATCTATCTTTATCTATCTATATCAACCCCTAATCTCTCTCTCTCTCTCTCTCTCTCTCTCTCTCAACCCCTAACCCCCATCCACTCTCTCCCTTCATATCTCTAAACACCTAATATATACCCCTAATATCTATCTATCTATCTATCTATCTAAACCCTTAATATCTCTCGCTCTCACTTTAAACCCCTACCCCCCCTCTCTCTTTAACCTTGAACCTCCACTCTATCTCCCTCCCTAAACAACTAACCCCTAATCACGCTCTCCCTCTTTGTCTCTAAACACACAACCCTCTCTCTATATGCACTCTATCTATTTAAAACCTTAACCCCCAATATATATCTCTCTTAAGATGCAAACCCCAATCTCAATCTCCATCTCTCTCTTTAAACCCCAAACTCATAATCTCTCTTGTCACCTTCTCTCTATAAACACCCAACCCCAAACCCATCTCTCTCTCTAAACCTTTAATATCTCTAAACATCTATCCCTCTCCTTATATTCACTCTATCTATTTAAAACATTAACCCCCAACCTATGTCTTTGTCTCTCTTCCTCTACCATTGATCCCTAATCTATATCTATCTATAAACAACCTTAACTCTCAATATATATCTCTCTTAAGATGCAAGTCCCAATCTCAATCTCCATCTCTCTCTTTAAGCCCGAAACCCATAATCTCTCTTGTCACCTTCTCTCTATAAACACCCAACCCCAAACCCATCTCTCTCTCTAAACCTTTAATATCTCTAAACACCTATCCCTCTCTCTATATGCACTCTATCTATTTAAAACCTTAACCCCCAACCTATGTCTTTGTCTCTCTACCTCTACCATTAATCCCTAATCTATATCTATATATCAACAACCTTAACCCCCAATATATATCTCTCTTAAGATGCAAACCCCGATCTCAATATCCATCTCTCTCTTTAAACACCAAGCCCATAATCTCTCTTGTCACCTTCTCTCTATAAACACCCAACCCCAAACCCATCTCTCTCTATAATCCTTTAATATGTTTATCTATATACCTAACCCGTAATCTATCTCTCTCTATTTAACACCCTAACCCCAAATATCTCTCTTTATCTAACCCCCAATTTCACTCTCTCTCTCTCTGTATTTCTCTATCTATTAAAATCCCTAAAATATTACTGGCAATATTTCTTTCTATCTATCTAAACATCTAAAACCTAACAACCTGTCTATCTATATCTATCTATCTAAAATTCTAAACCTTGCCTCTCTCTCTCTCTAAAGCCATAGACACCAATATATCTCCATCCCTCACTACCTCCATCCACAATCTCTCTTTCTCTCTCCAATCCCTAACCCTCAATCTCTCTCTCTCTCTCTCCAATCCCTAACCCTCAATCTCTCTCTCTCTCTCTCTCTCTCTCTCTCTCTCACTCTCTCCCTACACCACTAACCCCCAATATCCCTCTCTCTCTACACCACAAACCCCTAATCTCTACACCATAAACCCCCAATATACCTCTCTCTATACACCACTAACCCCAAATCTCCCTCTCTCTCTACACAACTAACCCCCAATCTCTCTCTATATCTCTCTCAATCTCTAAACCCATAACCCACTATTTCTCTCTCTATCTAAATCCCAAATCTCTTTCTCGTTGTCACTCTAAATCCCTAACCATTAACCCCTGGTCTTTATCTCTCTATTTAAACCCATCACCTAATAAACCTCTCTCTCTCTCTCTCTCTCCAAACTCCTAACTGCAAATCATACCATCTCTTTCTAAAAACCCCTCTAAACCACTAACCATTAACCCCTAATCTATGTCTCTCTATTTAAACCCATCAGCTAATAAACCTCTCTCTCTCTCTCCAAAATACTAACCACAAATATTACCTCTCTCTCTCTCTATATATATATGCACTCTATCTATTTAAAACCTTAACCCCCAACCTATGTCTTGGTCTCTCTACCTCTACCATTAATGCCTAATCTATATCTATCTATCAACAACCCTAACCCCCAATATATATCTCTCTTAAGATGCAAACCCCAATCTCAATATCCATCTCTCTCTTTAAGCCCCAAACCCATAATCACTCTTGTCACCTTCTCTCTATAAACACCCAACCCCAAACCCATCTCTCTCTCTAAACACCTATCCCTCTCTCTATATGCACTCTATCTATTTAAAACCTTAACCCCCAACCTATGTCTTTGTCTCTATACCTCTACTATTAATCCCTAATCTATATCTATCTATCAACAACCTTAACCCCCAATATATATCTCTCTTAAGATGTAAACCCCAATCTCAATCTCCACCTCTCTCTTTAAACACCAAATTGCATAATCTCTCTTGTCACCTTCTCTCTATAAACACCCAACCCCAAACCCATCTTTCTCTCTAAACCTTTAATATGTTTATCTATATACCTAACCCCTAATCTCTCTCTCTCTCTCTCTCTCTCTCTCTCTCTCTCTCTTTAAAATCCTAACCCCAAATTTCTTTCTCTCTCTATGTATTTATCTATCTATTATAATCCCTAACAAAATGCTAACCACAAATCTTACCTCTCTCTCTCTCTCTCTATATATATATGCATTCTATCTATTTAAAACCTTAACCCCCAACCTATGTCTTGGTCTCTCTACCTCTACCATTAATCCCTAATCTATATCTATCTATCAACAACCTTAACCCCCAATATATATCTCTCTTAAGATGCAAAACCCAATATCAATCTCCATCTCTCTCTTTAAGCCCCAAACCCATAATCACTCTTGTCACCTTCTCTCTATAAACACCCAACCCCAAACCCATCTCTCTCTCTAAAACTTTAATATCTCTAAACACCTATCCCTCTCTCTATATGCACTCTATCTATTTAAAACCTTAACCCCCAACCTATGTATTTGTCTCTATACCTCTACTATTAATCCCTAATCTATATCTATCTATCAACAACCTTAACCCCCAATATATATCTCTCTTAAGATGTAAACCCCAATCTCAATCTCCACCTCTCTCTTTAAACACCAAATGGCATAATCTCTCTTGTCACCTTCTCTCTATAAACACCCAACCCCAAACCCATCTTTCTCTCTAAACCTTTAATATGTTTATCTATATACCTAACCCCTAATCTCTCTCTCTCTCTCTCTCTCTCTCTCTCTCTCTCTTTAAAATCCTAACCCCAAATTTCTTTCTCTCTCTATGTATTTATCTATCTATTATAATCCCTAACAAAATCCTAACCACAAATCTTACCTCTCTCTCTCTCTATATATATATATATATGCACTCTATCTATTTAAAACCTTAACCCCCAACCTATGTCTTGGTCTCTCTACCTCTACCATTAATCCCTAATCTATATCTATCTATCAACAACCTTAACCCCCAATATATATCTCTCTTAAGATGCAAACCCCAATCTCAATCTCCATCTCTCTCTTTAAGCCCCAAACCCATATCTCTCTCTAAACCTTTAATATCTCTAAACACCTATCCCTCTCTCTATATGCACTCTATCTATTTAAAACCTTAACCCCCAACCTATGTCTTTGTCTCTATACCTCTACTATTAATCCCTAATCTATATCTATCTATCAACAACCTTAACCCCCAATATATATCTCTCTTAAGATGTAAACCCCAATCTCAATCTCCACCTCTCTCTTTAAACACCAAATGGCATAATCTCTCTTGTCACCTTCTCTCTATAAACACCCAACCCCAAACCCATCTTTCTCTCTAAACCTTTAATATGTTAATCTATATACCTAATCCCTAATCTCTCTCTCTCTCTCTCTTTAAAATCCTAACCCCAAATATCTCTCTCTATCTAACCCCAAATTTCTTTCTCTCTCTCTGTATTTATCTATCTATTAAAATCCCTAAAATATTAGTACCAATATTTCTTTCTATCTATCTAAACGTCTAAACCCTAACAACCTGTCTATCTATATATATCGATATAAAATTCTAAACCCGCCTCTCTCTCTCGAAAACCATAGACACCAATATAGCTCCATTCCTCTCTACCTCCATCCACAATATCTCTTTCTCTCTCCAATCCCTAACCCTCAATCTCTCTCTCTCTCTCTCTCTCTCTACACCACTAACCCCCAATATCCCTCTCTCTCTACACCACAAACCCCTAATATCCCTCTCTCTGCACCATAAACCCCCAATATACCTCTCTCTATACACCACTAACCCCAAATCTCCCTCTCTCTCTACACAACTAACCCCCAATCTCTCTCTATATCTCTCTCCATCTCTAAACCCATAACCCACTATTTCTCTCTCTATCTAAATCCCAAATCTCTTTCTCATTGTCACTCTAAACCCCTAACCATTAACCCTTGATCTCTATCTCTCTATTTAAACCCATCACCTAATAAACCTCTCTCTCTCTCTCTAAACTCCTAACCACAAATATTACCATCTCTTTCTGAAAACCCCTCTAAACCCATAACCATTAAGCCCTGATCTCTATCTATCTGTTTAAGCCCATCACCTAGTAAATCTCTATCTCGCTTTGCAAAATCCTAACCACAAATCTTACCATCTCTATCTGAAAACCCCTAACCAATAACCCACAATATCTCTCTCTAGCTCCGTAAACCCTAATCTCTCTCTCTCTCTCTCTCTCTCTCTCTCTCTCTCTCTCTCTTTGTAAATTCCTAACACCCTATCTATCTATTTATATATCCTTAATCCTAAATTTCTCTTCTCACTCTAAGTCCTTTACCCCTAACCACAAATCTTACCATCTCTTTCTGAAAACACCTAACCAATAACCAACAATATCTATCTCTTTCTCTTTCTCTCTAGCTCCATAAACTCTAATCTCTCTCTCTCTCTCTCTCTCTCTCTCTTTGTAAATTCCTAACACCCTATCTCTCTCTGTATATATCCTCAATCCTAAATTTCACTCGCACTCTAACTCCTTTACCCCTGACCCTCAATCTCTCTATAAATCCCTAACACTTAATCTCTTTCTCTCACTCTATGTTTCTTTAAACCATTAACCCCCAATCTTTTTAAACCCTTAAACCCCTAACCTCAAATCTCTCTCTCTCTAAACCACTAACCCTAATCTCTCTATCTCTCTTAATATATTTACCTGCAATTTTAATCTCTATCTATCTAATTGTCTAACCTGTAAACCCCAATCTCTCTCTCTCTCTCTCTATCTCTCTATCTATATCTCTCAATTATTAACCCTAATATCTCTTTATCTATCCAAACCCCAAACCCAAACCCTCTCTCTTTACCTCAAACCCCCAATATCTATCCCTATCTATCTAAATTCATAAACGTTAACACCCAATCTCTCTCTCTATCTCAATTATCAACCATTAATATCTCTCTTTACCTCAAACCCCCAACATCTCTCCCTGTATATATAAATTCACAAACCTTAACACCCAATCTCTCTCCCTCTCTCTTTAAACCCCTAACGCCAAACTTCTCTCTCTCGCTCACTCTCTCTCCATTGAATCTATCTATCGAAATCCCTAAAATATTAGCCAAATATTGCTCTCTATCGATCTAAACCTCTGACTAACCCCCAACAATCAATCTCTCTATATCTATCTATCTAAAATACTAACCTCACTCTCTCTAAGGAAATAACCTCTCTCCCTCTCTCTAAAACCATAACAGGCAATACATATATATATCTCTCTAAAACCCTAACCCATTATTTATCTCTCTCTCTCTCCCCCCCCCCCTCTCTCTCTCTCTCTCTCTCTTTTCTCTAAATCTTTAAATCTCTTTCTGTCTCTCTCTCTAGATCCCTATCCTTGAATCTCTTTTACACATTATAAACCCGTAACCCCCAATCTCTCTACTATAAATTCATAACCCTGAATCTATGTGTGTTTTTTTGTTTGTGTGTGTTTAAACCAGTAATCCCGAATATCTCTTTCTCCAAACCCCTAACCTTGAATCTCTCTCTCTGAACACTTACAAAAAATATCACCATATCTCTCTCAAAAACCCTAACTAATAAACCCCAATCTCTCTCTCTCTCTCTCTCTCTAATCCCTTAACCCAAATATTTCTCTTTCGCTAACCCATAATCTCTCTCTCTCTCTATCTATCAATCTTAACGTATAATGGATAAACCCTAATATATCTCTCTCTAAACCCATAATCCCTAATATATATCTCCCTAAACACCTAACCCCCAATTTCACTCTCTCTAAATCCCTAGCCCCTAACCTAACCCGCTATCTATCTTTAAACCCCAATCTTTTTCTCTCTCTCTCTCTAAAACTATAACTTCAAATATTTCTATTTCCATAAGCCCCTAACCCCCAATCACCCTCTCTAACCCATAATCTCTCTCTCTCTCTTTCACTCACTCTTTAAACACCAAAAATCCCAATATCTTTCTCTCTCTTTAAAGCCCTATCCCCCAATATATATACTCCTAATCTATATTTATCTATCTATCTAAACCCCTAATCTCTCTCTTTCTCTCTCTCTCTCTCTCTCTCTCTCTAAACCCCTAACCCCCATCCACTCTCTCCCTCCCTATCTCTAAACACCTAATATATACCCTTAATATCTATCTATCTATCCAAACCCTTAATCTCTCTCTCTCTCACTTTAAACCCCTAGCCCCCCCTCTCTCTCTAACCCTTAACCTCCACTCTATCTTCCTCCCTAAACCACTAACCCCTAATCACTCTCTCCCTCTTTGTCTCTAAACACCTAACCCTCTCTCTATATGCACTCTATCTATTTAAAACCTTAACCTCCAACCTATGTCTTTGTCTCTCTACCTCTACCATTAATCCGTAATCTATATCTATCTATCAACAACCTTAACCCCCAATATATATCTCTCTTAAGATGCAAACCCCAATCTCAATCTCCATCTCTCTCTTTAAACCCCAAACTCATAATATCTCTTGTCACCTTCTCTCTATAAACACCCAACACCAAACCCATCTCTCTCTTTAAACCTTTAATATCTCTAAACACCTATCCCTCTCTCTATATGCACTCTATCTATTTAAAACCTTAACCCCCAACCTATGTCTTTGTCTCTCTACCTCTAAAATTAATCCCTAATCTATATCTATCTATCAGCAACCTTAACCCTCAATATATATCTCTCTTAAGATGCAAGTCCCAATCTCAATCTCCATCTCTCTCTTTAAACCCCAAACCCATAATCTCTCTTCTCACCTTCGCTCTATAAACACCCAACCCCAAACCCATCTCAAACCCATCTCTCTCTCTAAACCTTTAATATCTCTAAACACCTATCCCTCTCTCTTGTCAGCTTCTCTCTATAAACACCCAACCCCAAACCCATCTCTCTCTGTAATCCTTTAATATGTTTATCTATATACCTAAACCCTAATCTCTCTCTCTCTCTCTCTCTCTCTCTCTCTCTCTCCAAAATCCTAACCACAAATCTTACCTCTCTCTCTCTCTCTCTCTATATATATATATATATATGCACTCTATCTATTGAAAACCTTAACCCCCAACCTATGTCTTTGTCTCTCTACCTCTACCTTTAATCCCTAATCTATATCTATCTATCAACAACCTTAACCCCCAATATATATCTCTCTTAATATAGAAATCCCAATCTCAATCTCCATCTCTCTCTTTAAACCCCAAACCCATAATCTCTCTTGTCACCTTCTCTCTATAAACACCCAACCCCACACCCATCTCTATGTCTAAACCTTTAATATCTTTAAACACCTATCCCTCTCTCTATATGCACTCTATCTATTTAAAACCTTAACCCCCAACCTATGTCTTTGTCTCTATACCCCTACCATTAATCCCTAATCTATATCTATCTATCAACAACCTTAACCTCCAATATATATCTCTGTTAAGATGCAAATCCCAATATCAATCACCATCTCTCTCTTTAAACACCAAACCCATAATCTCTCTTGTCACCTTCTCTCTATAAACACCCAACCCCAAACCCATCTCTCTCTCTAAACCTTTAATATGTTTATCTATATACCTAACCCCTAAGCTCTCTCTCTCTCTCTCTCTCTCTCTCTCTCTCGATTTAATGCCCTAACCCCCAATATCTCTCTTTATCTAACCCCCAATTTCACTCTCTCTCTCTATATTTATCTATCTATTAAAATCCCTAAAATATTACTGCCAGTATTTCTCTCTATCTATCTAAACGTCTAAACCCTAACAACCTGTCTATCTATATCTATCTATCTAAAATTATAAACCCTGCCTCTCTCTCTCTAAAACCATAGACACCAATATAGCTCCATCCCTCTCTACCTCCATCCACAATCTCTCTTTCTCTCTCCAATCCCCAACCCTCAATCTCTCTCTCTCTCTCTACAACACTAACCCCCAATATCCCTCTCTCTCTACACCACAAACCCCTAATATCCCTCTCTCTGCACCGTAAACCCCCAATACACCTCTCTCTATACACCACTAACCCCAAATCTCCCTCTCTCTCTACACAACTAACCCCCAATCTATCTCTATATCTCTCTCCGTCTCTAAACCCATAACCCACTATTTCTCTCTATCTAAATCCCAAATATCTTTCTCATTGTCACTCTAAACCCCTAACCATTAACCCCTGATCTCTATCTCTCTGTTTAAACCCATCACCTAATAAACCTCTCTCTCTCTCTCTCCAAACTCCTAACCACAAATCTTACCATCTCTTTCTGAAAACCCCTCTAAACCCATAACCATTAACCCATGATCTCTATCTCTCTGTTTAAACCCATCACCTAATAAATCTCTCTCTCTCTCTCCAAAATCCTAACCCCAAATCTTACCATCTCTATCTGAAAACCCCTAACCAATAACCCACAATATCTCTCTCTAGTTCCATAAACCCTAATCTCTCTCTCTCTCTCTCTCTCTCTCTGTAAATTCCTAACACCCTATCTATCTATGTATATATCCTTAATCCTAAATTTCTCTCTCACTCTAACTCCTTTACCCCTAACCGCAAATCTTACCATCTCTTTTTGAAAACTCCTAACCAACAACCCACAATATCTATCTCTTTCTCTTTCTTTCTAGCTCCATAAACCGTAATCTCTCTCTCTCTCTCTCTCTCTCTCTCTCTCTCTCTCTCTTTGTAAATTCCTAACACCCTATCTCTCTCTATATATATCCTCAATCCTAAATTTCACTCGCACTCTAACTCCTTTACCCCTAACCCTCAATCTCTCTATAAATCCCTAACACCTAATCTCTCTCTCTTGCTCTATGTTTCTTTAAACCATTAACCCCCAATATTGCTTTTTTTAAACCCTTAAACCCCTAACCTAAAATCTCTCTCTCTCTCTAAACCACTAACCCTAATCTCTCTATCTCTCTTAATATATTTACCTACAATTTTGATCTCTATCTATCTGATCATTTAACCCCTAAACCCTAATCTCTCTCTCTCTCTCTCTTTCTATTGATCTATTTATCAATATATATTTCTAATAATCTAACCCCTAATTCCCAATCTCTATCTCTCTTTCTCTTTCTCTATATCTATCTAAATCATCAATATCTCTCTATCTCTCCCTCTAAAACCCTAACCTTGAATCTCTCTCTCTCTCTCTAAATGGGAAATGGATAACCCCCAATCACTCACTCTCTCTAAATACTTAAACCCCCATCACTCTCTCTCTAAATACTTAACCCCCCATCAGTTTGTCTCTAAATACTTAACCCCCAATCTCTCTCTCTCTCTCTCTCTCAATTATTAACCCTTAATATCTCTTTATCTATCCAAACCCGTAACCCCAAACTCTCTCTCTTTACCTCAAACCCCCAATATCTCTCCCTATATATCTAAATTCATAAACCTTAACACCCAATCTCTCTCTCTCTCTCTCTCTCTCTCTCTCTCTCTCTCTCTCTGTCTGTCTCTCTCAATTATTAACCCTAATATCTCTTTATCTATCCAAACCCCAAACCCAAACTCTCTATCTTTACCTCAAACCCCCAATATCTCTCCCTATCTATCTAAATTCATAAACCTTAACACCCAATCTCTCTCTCCATCTCAATTATTAACCCTTAATATCTCTTTATCTATCCAAACCCCTAACCCCAAACTCTCTCTCTTTACCTCAAACCCCCAACATCTCTCCCTATCTATATAAATTCACAAACCTTAACACCCAATCTCTCTCCCTCTTTCTTTAAACCCCTAATCCCAAACTTCTCTCTTGCTCACTCTCTCTCCATTGAATCTATCTATCGAAATCCCTAAAATATTAGCCAAATATTGCTCTCTATCGATCTAAACCTCTAACTAACCCCCAAAAACCAATCTCTCTATATCTATCTATCTAAAATACTAACCTCTCACTCTCTCTAAGGCCATAACCTCTCTCCCTCTCTCTCTCTAAAACCATAACCACCAATACATATATATCTCTCTCTAAAACCCTAACCCATTATTTATCTCTCTCTCTCTCTCTAAATCCTTATCCTTGAATATCTCTCTCTCTCTCTGTGTCTATTTTCTCTAAATGTTTAAATCTTTTTCTCTCTCTCTCTAGATCCCTATCCTTGAATCTCTTTCACACATTATAAATCCCTAACCCCCAATCTCTCTACCTATAAATTCATAACAATGAATCTGTGTGTGTTTTTTTGTTTGTGTGTGTTTAAACCAATAATCCCGAATATCTTTTTCTCCAAACCCCTAACCTTGAATCTCTCTCTCTCTCTAAACCATTACAAAAAATATCACCATATCTCTCTCAAAAACCCTAACTAATAAACTGCAATCTCTCTCTCTCTCTCTCTAATCCCTTAACCCAAATATTTCTCTTTCTCTAACCCACAATCTCTCTCTATCTATCAAAGTTAATCTCTAATGGAGAAACCCTAGTAACTCTCTCTCTAAATTGATAATCCATAATATATCTCTATCTAAACACCTAACCCCCAATTTCTCCCTCTCTCTAAATCTCCAACCCCTAATGCCTCTCTCTATCCTTAACCGACAATCTCTCTTGTTCTCTCTCTCTCTCCCTCTCCCCTTAACCACCAATATCCCTCTCTCTCTATTTGAACGCGTAACCCCCAATATCTCTCTCTATAAACACGTACCACCCATATATCTCTCTCTCGACAAGCCAATAACCACCAATAACCCCTTAAATCCTTAAATCCTTAACCTTAAATAAATCCTTAAATCCTTAAATAGCCTGAAATAAATCCTTAACCTTAAATATATCTCTCTCTCTTTAGATCCTTAACCTTAAATAAATTTCTCTTTCTCTAACCCCCACTCTCACTCTCTCTCCCACTCTCACTTTCTCTCTCTCTCTCTCTCTCTCTCTCTCTATTGAATCTATCTATCGAAATCCCTAAACTATTAGCCAAATATTGCTCTCTATCGATCTAAACCTCTAACCCCCAACAACCAATCTCTCTATATCTATCTATCTAAAATACTAACCTCTCACTCTCTGTAAGGCCATAACCTCTCTCTCTCTCTCTCTCTCTAAAACCATAACCACCAATATATATATATCTCTCTCTAAAACCCTAACCCATTATTTATCTCTCTCTCTCTCTCTCTTTAAATCCTTATCCTTGAATCTCTCTCTCTCTCTCTCTCTCTCTCTCTAAATATCTAAATCTCTTTCTCTCTCTCTCTCTAGATACCTATCCTTGAATCTCTTTCACACATTCTAAACCCCTAACCACCAATCTCTCTATCTATATATTCATAACCCCAAATCTGTGTGTGTTTAAACCACTAATCTCGAATATCTCTTTCTCCAAACCCCTATCTAAACACCTAACCCCCAATTTCTCTCTCTCTTTAAATCCCTAATCCCTAATGCCTCTCTCTAGCCTTAACCAACAATCTCTCTTTCTCTCTCTCTCTCCCTCTCCCCTTAACCGCCAATATCTCTCTCTCTCTCTCTATTTGAACATGTAACCCCCAATATCGCTCTCTATAAACACGTAACCACCCATATATATCTCTCTATACAAGCCCATAACCACCAATATCTTGCTGTATAATCTCATAACCTATGATATCTCTCTATATCTCTTTCTAATCCCTTAAATCCAATCTCTCTCTCTTCACCCTTAACCCCTATCTCTCTCTCTTTAAATCCTTAACCTTAAATAAATCTCTTTCTCTAACCCCCACTCTCACTCTCTCTCTCTCTCTCTCTCTCTCTCTCTCTCTCTATTGAATCTATCTATCAAAATCCCTAAAATATTAGCCAAATATTGCTCTCTATCGATATAAACCTCTAACCCCCAACAACCAATCTCTCTATATCTATATATCTAAAATTCTAACCCCTCACTCTCTCCCATTATTTATCTCTCTCTCTCTAAATCCTTATCCTTGAATATCTCTCTCTCTCTCTCTCTCTAAATCTTTAAATCTCTTTCTCTCTCTCTCTCTCTATAGATCCCTATCCTTGAATCTCTTTCACACATTCTAAACGCCTAAGCCCCAATCTCTCTATTTATAAATTCATAACCCTAAATTTGTGTGTCTTTTTTTGTTTGTGTGTGTTTAAATCACTAATCTCGAATATCTCTTTCTCCAAACCCCTAACCTTGAATCTCTCTCTCTCTCTCTCTCTCTCTCTCTCTCTCTAAACCCCTACAAAAAATATCACCATATCTCTCTCAGAAACCCTAACGAATAAACCCCAATCTCTCTCTCTCAAATCCCTTAACCCAAATATTTCTCTTTCTCTAACCCACAATCTCTCTCTCTCCCCCTCTAAAATATAACCCCAAATATTTCTCTCTATCTATCTAAACATCTAACCCCAAACAACCAATATTCCACTATCTATCTATCCATTGAAAATCCTAACATCCCTCTCTATGTCTCTCTCTCTAAAACCATAACCATCAATATATCTCCCACCCTCTCTGTCTCTGTCTCTCTCTCTCTCTCTCTCTCTCTCTCTCCAAGCCAATAACCCTCATTCTCTAATCCCTAAAACCCATTCTCTCTCTCTCTCTCTATCTATCAATCTTAACCTCTAATGGATAAACCCTAATATATATCTCTCTAAACACCTAACCCCCAATTTCTCTCTCTCTAAGTCCCTAGCCCCTAATATCTCTCTCTATCTATCAATATTAATATCTAAATGCCAAATGAATAACCCCCAATTTGTCTCTCTCAATCAACCTAGAACCCCCAATCACTCTCTCCCTCTAAATACTTAACCCCCAATCTCTCTCTAAACCTGCAACCCTTAATATCTCTCTTTCTAAACCCCTAACTTACCGTAACCGCTCTCTCTCTAAATCCATAACCCACAATCTCTCTCTTTTTCTAAGCCCCAAATCCTCAATATCTATATCTCTATTAATCTATCTATCTCCCCTCTCTCTATCTATTAAACCACATGACCCCTAACCCACAATATGTCTCTCTATCTATTAAACCCCATGAACCCCTAACCGTTAATCTCTCTCTTTGTTTGTGTCTATTACAAATAAACACTAATCTCTCTCTCTCTGTGTGTGTCTATTACAAATAACCACTAATCTCTATCTCTCCCCCTCTCTCTATTACAAATAACTGTTAATATCTATCTCTCCCTCTCTTTGTAACATTAAGCTCCAAACATTATAACCCTCAATCTCTCTCTCTTCTAAGCCCCTAAGTCCCTATCTCTCACCCAAGCCCCGAACTCTCTCTAAACCCTTAGCCCCAATATTTCTCTTTCTCCCTAAACCAAAATCTCTCTCTCTCTCTCTCTCTCTCTCTCTCTCTCTTAATACCTAACCCCAATCACTCTAGCTCTCTAATCCCCTAACCTTGAATATTCCTATCTCTCTGAACCCCAAATAGTAAAATATCTCTTTATAAATCCCCTAACCCAAAATCTCCCCCCCCCTCTCTCTCAAATCCCCTAACCACCAATTGATCTATCTCTCTCTAAACTCCTAACCCCCAATCTCTTTTTCTCTACCCCTAATGCCCAATCACTCTCTATATCCAATCACATAACCCTCAATCTCTCTCTCTCGCTCTCTCTCTCTCTCTCTATTTAGACCCCAAACTCCTAATATCTCTATTTACCCGTATTCATCAAACTCTATATATCTATCAAAACCCCTAACTCCTAACCCTCAATCTGTCCCTAATCCGCTAACCCCCAATCTCTCTCTCTCTCTCTCTCTCAACCCTTAACCCCTGATATATCTCTCTATATCTAAATTCCTTATCCTTAACCTAAAATCTCTCCCTCTCTGTCTCTTTAAATTGATAACAACCAATCTCTCCTTCTATGTCTCACTAAACTGATGACACCTAATCTCTCCTTCTATGTCTCACTAAACTGATGACACCGAATCTCTCCCTCTCTTTGTTGCCCTCTCTCTCTACCCTAAACCCATAACCCTAACCAAATAATCTCTCTCTCTAAACCCTAACCCTCTCTCTCTCACACAACCCTTAAGCCCCAATATCTCTNCAATCACTCTCTATATCCAATCACATAACCCTCAATCTCTCTCTCTCTCTATTTAGACCCCAAACTCCTAATATCTCTACCTACCCTTATTCATCAAACTCTATATATCTATCAAAACCCCTAACTCCTAACCCTCAATCTGTCCCTAATCCACTAACCCCCAATCTCTCTCTCTCTCTCTCTCTCTCTCTCTCTCTCTCTTTCTCTCAACCCTTAACCCCTGATATATCTCTCTATATCTAAATTCCTTAACCTTAACCCAAAATCTCTCCCTCTCTGTCTCTTTAAATTGATAACAACCAATCTCTCCTTCTATGTCTCACTAAACTGATGACACCTAATCTCTCCTTCTATGTCTCACTAAACCGATGACACCGAATCTCTCCCTCTCTTTGTCACCCTCTCTATCTACCCTAAACCCATAACCCTAACCAAATAATCTCTCTCTCTAAACCCTAACCCTCTCTCTCTCACACAACCCTTAAGCCCCAATATCTCTCTTTCTACCCTTAACCCAAAATATCTCAGTCTTTATCTCTCTAAACTCATAACACCCAATTTCTCCTTTTTTGTCTCACTAAACTGATAACACCCAGTCTCTCCCTCTTTATGTCTCCCTCTCTCTCTAACCCAAACATCTCTCTCTCTACCCTAAACCCCTAACCCTAACCAAATAATGTCTCTCTCTGTCTCTCTAAACCCTAACTCTCTCTCTCTCTCTCACGGTTCCCTAAGCCCCAATATCTCTCTTTCTACCCTTAACCCAAAATCTCTCCCTATCCATCTCTCTAAACCAATAACAACCAATCTCTCCTTCTCTGTCTCACTAAACTGATAACACCCAATCTCTCCCTCTCTTTGTCTCCCTCTCTCTACCCTAAACCCCTAATCTCTCTCTCTACCCTAAACACCTAATCTCTAATACCTCTCTACACTAAACCCATAACCCTAACCAAATAATCGCTCTCTCTATCTCTCTAAACCCTAACCCTCTCTCTCTCTCTCTCTCACTATTCCCTAAGCCCCAATATCTCTCTTTCTAACCTTAACCCAAAATCTCTCCCTCTCTCTCTCTCTCTAAACTGATAACAAGCAATCTCTCCCTCTCTGTCTCTCTAAACCGATAACAACCAATCTCTCCTTCTCTGTCTCACTAAATTGATAACACCCAATCTCTCCCTCTCTTTGTCTCCCTCTCTCTACCCTAAACCCCCAATCTATCTCTCTACCCTAAACCCCTAATATCTCTCTCCACCTGTTGCCGCTGCAACTATTTTCCCCAATTTTCTTAAATTTTGGTCCCCTCCTCATGATTTAGCGCTGTTTTAATCGTTTGGATCCTTGAATTTTTGGGTCATGCTTTAATTTTGAATGATTTTTGAAGATTAACTCTCGTCCTGGTTTTTAGAATTTGCGTGTGTTTTGAATTTGTTTTTAGGTCGCAGATTTTGAGTTTGGTTTGCTAATTGTTCTTTGAGGGGCCGTTGTTTCGGAGGTGAAACAGGTTTTGACCGTCGTTGAATTTTAAAGATTTTTAAACACTTAATATTTTATTGATCGAGCGTCAAATTATGTTTGATCGGAGGTTGTTGTCTATTTCCCTTCCGCCGTTGCGGCTCCCAAATCGGCTAAGCACCCGATGTATAAAGCATTCCGCCCATCGATGCGTGTCGGCCTTCTAGTCGCATGTCCATAACCTTTTTTGCTTCCACCGTTGCGGCTCCCAAACTAGCTAGCTAACCAAATTCTAAAGCACTCTGCTCTCCGATGCTAGTCGCATGTCCGTAGTCTTTTCTCTTCTGCCATTGCGGCTATGAAAAGCTTTCATCTTCCGATGTCGACATCCTTCCGAGTTCTGATTGAGAATTTTCCCGCCTGCATCTTAGGTCTTATCTTTCCCAACTTTGATAGGATTAAGTGGTTTCGTGGTGCCCATTACCTTTTAGGACCTGCTTATGCGGCTGGTGATGGATTTACCCCACCGATGTTAGTGTTCCAGGCCGTCGATTAGTTTCAAACCCGTTGGAAGGTGAGGTGGTAGTGTCGGCGTTTGTCGAGTTCTCATGACAGTGGTGCACTCAGCCATTTCTTGTGGATTAGCCATTTTAGTTGGTTTAATTTGATGTTTTATTTCAGAATACAATCCCGGTGAATGGTGCACATTGAATAATTGCAAGGAGATCCAAAAGACGGTTCATATTGTCGTGGCGCGAAGGTACCGATAGGAGACAGGATCTCAAGGGGCGCAGGAAAAGTAAAAGACAAAATTGAAAGAAAGAAAGGTGCAGATCTGAAAGGTCCGTGAGTTACTTAGCCGATAATGAACTTGCGTAGAAAGGATGAAAAGGAGGGATATGAAACGTTCGAAGAACCAAAAATTCACATGTTTGGGGGGAACCCAAGCGGTCTGGCAAGTGTGGCACTTCTTGACTGCATTGACACAATCTTTAAATATCGATGGCTAGAAATAACCCGCTCTCAAGATTTTTTGGCCTGTAGAAAGCCCAAATAAATGACCACCACACACCCCTCTATGGCAATCATTCAGCACAAGCTCACCTCCTCATGAGTTAAAGAACGACGTAAAATGGAAACTACCCCGCGGTAGTACAATGTGTTATCCACTATAAGGTAGTTCTTAGATACGTGACACAACCTTCGTCGTTCATCTTGTGAAAGGCGAGTAGGAAGCTTCAACATTTGTAAATATATGATGATATCCCCATACCATGGATCCAAAGTTGAGATCAGGAAAATCTGCTCATCAACAAACGTATCTTCACAAACTTCCTCCTCCTCTTCACTTGGAAAATCAGATATAAGCTCAGCAAAAATCAATGATTTTTTCGATTTTGCCGAAAAAAAATCGAGATCCAATTCTTGCAAGATGGCAATCCACTTATTATACTTTCCCCCTATCATCCTTCTAGTGAGGAAAAACTGAAATGGATTGACATGGGCTACCACCAAGGTCTGGCAAAGGAGAATATAGTGTCTCAATCTTTGAACCACATGAATGGTATCTAAGGCAAGTTTCTCCACATGGGAATAATGGATCTCCACATCTATAGGGTTTTAGCTCAAATAATATACGACATGCTCATGGAGCTCCTCATCCTCTTAAACCAAAACCATACCAATCATCTCCATGGACGTGACCACATAAAGCAAAAAGTCATAGCTATATTCGGGTAGAATAATCACGGGGGTCGATGCTAAGGCTCATTTAAGTGCATCAAAGGACTCCTGGGCTTGCTCATCCTAGAAAAAGGTAGTGTCCTTCTTCAAAAGACGCATAAAGCCTCTAGTCAAATTGGAAAACATAACCATGAATCTCCACAAGAAATTTTCCATGCCTTGCAAGCATTGAAGATGTCTACTGTTTCTCAGGGGAGACAATTGAAGTATTTCCTCAACCTTTAAGGGATCAACTCTTATACCCTCCCTGGAGACAATGAATCACAATAAATGACCAGAATTCACACAAAAGATGCATTTATGAGGATTTAACCTAACCAAATAAAGGCGGCATCTTTCGAACACTAATCTCAAATGGTAGGAATGATGCATCCTCTGACGAGAATGAGCAGCAAGGTCATCCAAAAAGACTTCAATAATTGATTTGAGATCATGGAAAATCAAGGTCATAGCCCGCTGAAATGTGGCTCTGACATTTTTAAGGCTGAAAGGAATCTTTCGATATGCAAAGGTATCCCAAGGACAAATAAATGCAGTTTTATGTTGGTAGTCGGGTTTGATCTATATCCAATTGTATCCGGAAAAGAAATCCATAAAGGAAAATACCTTGCTTCCCACACACTCATCCAAAATTTGATCAATAAATGGTGTGGGAAAATTATCCTTAGGACATGCACAATTCAAGTCACAGAAATCAGTGCATATACGGATCACTCTCTACTTCTTATCAACCGGAACGAGGTTTTAAACCTACTCCGTCAAGGGAATGGGATAGATAAAACCAGCATTTAACAACTTTTCTATCTCAGCCTTAATCACGGGTGCTTTTCTAGGATTCACCACATGCAAGCATTGTCTAATAGGCTTAGCATTAGGATAAGTTTTAATCTCATGTTCAACAATGGGATGGTTGATACCTGGTATTTCCTCGTATGACCAAGCAAAGACATCACGAAACTCTTTGAACAATTTGTTATACTCTTGAATCTCAGCATGGGAACATTCTTCCCCAATATAGACATTCTCAATCTTGCCAGGATCACGAGAGATATTGATAGGGATGGTAGGAGATATATTCTCCTTGCTTCCATTAGCCATCGGACCAGGAGAGATCAATGAAACCACGGGACTACCAATTCTCTCACTAAGAATCTCCCTAAAGTCTTCACACTCCAAATGGTCAAGCTCAGGAAGAAAATAAGATCTATGATGTAACTCTTCCTAAGGTGGCTTAACCCCAGAATTGGCCTCAATAATAACTTCATCTGATGGAAAAACACTATCAAGGCAATCATGTACTTGAGAAGACTTAACTGCCCATGCAGGCGGCACATATGGGTCCTCCTCCTCTGTTCGTGAAGAGGAAAGACTAGGATCTGCAACACATTCAAGATTCGCTTGATATGCTATCATTGCTGCAGGAAACAACCTGTCCATTTCGATAGGCTTACTCAAAGGACTCAGTGTAGGAAGGATCCAAGGATCTTCCATATGGGTTGTGTGAAAAGACACCGATCTCAATGAAGACGAAGCCCCACCAAAACTAGACCCAATCATAAGAATGGGTGCAGGAAAACTAAAGATTCCCATAAGGGATGGATACATGCCAAAACCCACACTCCTAGTTGCTGACTGAGAATGATCGATAATCGGGATAGAAGCTCCCGATGATGCAGCAACACTCAGATTTTTGAATGATGTCTGATCAATCATAACAATATTTCCATTAAATGGAAAGCATAAAACTCGAAATAGAGAAGAAGCTATGGCTTTCATACTATACATCCAATTCCTACCCAGCAACAGATTGTAATCAAGGGGTGCATCAACCACCTTGACCTCGATCGCAACGGTCTTCCCTCCCAAATGGACCTTAAGAGAAGGAATATTTTTGTGTAGCTGTAATGATCTACCATCAAAAGAAGTCAACATGGTAGAAAATTTAGATAGCTCAAGGGAACCCAAACCCTTCCAACATGACAAACACATCACGAAAGCAGCAATGCCTTCGTCAATCACAGTGCGCTTGACGGTATTGTTAAGACATTCTTCATGAATCAAGAGAGACACATAGTAAGGAAAGACAACCTGTAGTCCCATGGTTTCAAATTTGATGATGGAGGAAGATTTATCATCATTAACACCAAGAGCAGAAAGCAAAGCCTTCCTTTGCGAAGGACAACTCTAAATTACTTCAAGTGCAGACATTGCACAAGGAGTGTGGCCCAAATCCTTGACAACTGAATAGTTCTAGATAGCTTGGGAATTAGGATTGTGTCCCAAATGATTTGGGACTCCCTTAGGAATGTGAGGTGTGACTTCAGGTTTATCCACAGGGTTTTCAATATGCAAAGGACTCCCGGGTGGAGCAAGTTACTTTCCAAGGTCTGGTTGTGACGAACCATAGTCTTTCGCATGGGTCACAACCTTTGTAGCATGCACCATATTGATGCAACCATGACCATTACTGGCTTTCGATGGATCTTGATCTCCACTAGAATTATCATGGGTCCTCGAGTTCATGTTTTGATTATGTGGTAAAGGGTTGGTCAGCACAGCTGGGTCCTGTGCTATGAATCTCAAGGCGTCTTCCATACGAGGGCACAAGTGAGTGAGGCGGTCATCCTTACACAACTTGCAAGGAAACTTAAACTTACATTTAAAATGTTTGTCTGACCCAACAATGCAGGTGTTATTTCATTAGAATTGGCATTTTCATTCCTATTCCCACCCTTATGATTGTTTTTACCCTTTTTCTTACTCCTTTCGGGTTGTTGGTTACCCTACTGGTCCAACGATTGCACCAAAATCACATTCGCCCTTTGGGTGGGTTGAGACGAAGCCATGGCTTGTCTCGAGGTATATTGGTTGATAGACAATTGAATTGCCTGTTTCAAAACCAAATCTATAGGTTTGGTACTCATACAACCAACAATGCCATTGGCATGTGGTCCAGGTTTGACCTTAGGGTCGAAACTAGGATGCGGAGCATTAGGAATGATATCATATAACAATCTGGATTGAGCATAAATAAAATCCAATTCATGTGCCCTAAAAATGGCTTGTTCCTCATTTTGAACTACGGACATAGAAACATCCTTCGCTATATAAGGCAGTAACGATTGAAGGAACCACTCAAGGAAAAACTCCAGCGGTATGAAATCTTTAATCAATCTCTTCCGTCTACGCCACTCTTGGATATGGTTCGAGATATGCGTGGCTTTGTCTTGCCAAAATGTTAACAAGAGTTATGTACCAATGTAGTAATGCACTGGTAGTTGTAAGTGATTAATAAAATTCATAGCTAGGTCATTGAACAAAACAAATGCCCTCTTAGGTAACTCTATGTACCATTTCGTTGCAGGCTTGATGAGGGTGCGTTGAAACAGCCCTAAATGGATTGAATCATTATGTAAGGAATTAGAAGAGAACCAAAGGTGAAATATAGTAACATGTTCACTAGGATCTTCTCCTGGTTTTCCCTTGAATTTGGAAATGTCCGAGGGAATCTTGGTAGGGACAGCCGGCCAAGCCGGGTCATAAGATACTGGATTGTTCGTTAGTCTTGACAAGTCAGGCAAATTTAACGTTGCGAGGAAAGGGAGCCTAGGTTGAGCATGTTGATTTCACGCTCCCTGATAATTTTGGTTCACATAAGACTGATTACCGTAACCACCATGGCCATGGACATAGTATCCTCCTCCCATTTGAGCCGTGTAGGGTGGCATGGAAGCCCCATAATGTGGTGTACCTTGACTATTTGGAGCTACAAAGCCATAATTTGAGGAGTAAGTGGGTTGTTGATACCCATAGCCATAAGGTGAATAAATATGTCCATACTGCGGTCCATAATATTTTCCATGAGAAGCTCCATGAGATGTCCCATGGGATGTCCCATGAGAAACTCCATAAGTAGGAATGTGGGGAACTCCCTGCGATAGACCATAGGACATTCCAAAAGTAGGAATATGACCTCCTGAGACAACAGGAGGTACTTGAATCTAAGACACAATTACATGAGTAGCAGCAGTACAAACATGACTAGTAGCAACATTCCGGCTCGAAGGACCACGTGAATGAGGGAGAGGAATAGCATTCGAAGAACTAGGAATAGAGGACGAAGGGACATGTGAAGTGATAGAAGTGGTATTCCCTATAGTCATTTGTCTTGGTTCTGGTATCCTAATAGGACTACTAACACTAGGTCTAGGATGAACATGTGATGTATCCTCCACCGCTGGAATGGAGGGTGCAATGTGACTCATGCTCCCAAATCTCTCCACATGGAAAGGAATAGCAGGGCCCCCAGGCATGGTGTTAGGTTCAAACTCTAACTTGGCATGGTGTGTTGGATCATGTGCAGGGATACCAAACATGCCATAACTAACATAAATAGTGCTCACAGGTTCATGATGAGTCTCATCGCCTGACATCCAATACTGATGACCTGTGAATGAGGGATCATACCTAGAGTGTGCAGGTATATCATCTGAAGGATCATACCTAGAGTGTGTAGGTATATCATGGGAAGGATCATATACATGAGTAGGATCTTCTTCCCCAACCTCATGAGGTGGATAAGACAACTCAGGAATTTCATCTTCATGATCTCCCATTGTGTGTGAATCAATGTGAGAAGTAGTCTGCATGGACTGTCTGTTTCTCTCTCCCAAAGGAGGAGGAGATGTAGAAGGTGGAAGTCTTGTTAAACGACAAGAAAAGTGAAGTGCCGCACCTAAATCCACAATGAATCAAAAAATGAAAAAGACTCTTCTAATTACGCAATCCCTAAGCAAGCTAGCGTGCACGAAGCATACCCTATATAATCTAAATCCAATCACAAGCAAACAAGGGTAGGATATGTGAGCTCCCGAATGAAGCAGGTATGTCTCACCTAGGAGAGGGTTGAGACTCCCATACACAACAAGTGGACGTTCATAACCAATTATTGTGGCCCTTAGCTTCAACGCATATAGAGACTGTGCTTTCTGACCCCAACCTGGCTGGGACACCTATAGAATAACCCCTGCGAAGTACCCCCTCGATAACCTAGGTAATAAAACTAAGGTAACCTCAATATAATCAATGCTTAGGTGGAAAGTCGCAAGAGGGATTGACCGTATGGGCAGGGTAGCAAAGCCCAAAACTCTCGAAAGAGCCCCTAGATACAAATACAATCCTTGAAATATCTCTGGTGCTACATAGTTATGACTAGGGGTCATCCCAATCAATAATTGCTCACACTACCTCATGCTTAACTCCTTTGTAAGAGGAGGATCCTGAGAAACACTAATTATACCAAGGAATTTCACACTCTCACTTGGACAGACACATACATGTTGTTGTTTAGTGGTCTTGGATAATTTACTCACAATGAACTATTCCAAAACCCTAAAACCTAATCTTGTTAGTGTACCCTATAAAATAAAATAGTGTAATCCATTTTAATTAAGTGTTTATTTTATTTGGCTTATTACTCAAAAAGGTAGATGATCGTGCAACCAATGGTGTTATGATGCAACATGAAGTAAAATGCACGCCTAACCATCAATGCAAATGCATTGTGTCGAATGAAAAATAGGGCATGCTACTACATGAAATGCAAAATTTTCTTCAAATGACAAATGCTATAATTCCTATATGAAAGCTTGACTAATACTTCTCTAAGCAAACCTAGTGCAAGTACTATGCAAAATGCAAACTGTAATGATGCATAATGATGCAAAGAAGTAAATATTTTTGGATTTTTTGAATAAAAATGAGATAATAAAGCAAAGGAATGACTCTACCAGCCCCAGACTCTACAAGCACTATTCAAACAACACCCATGCAAAGCACTAAGGTAAAAGAGACCTAATGCACTAATCCGAAAACAAAAAATAAAAAATGCAATGACAAGAACATTCTTAAAAAAAAAATTACCCTAAAAAGCGTCTCTGGTCAGAAACAGAGGCATATACAGACTCTAGAAGCATCTAAGGAGACTCAGTAATCATCAAAACTCAGCCAGCAACACTCAATATTCCTCTAAAAGGAAAAACTCAGGGCATATGTGACTGTGTGTAGAAAACCCACGTATATACATAGATATCTCGCTCAAAACCGCGTGTACATGTGACTCTGAGGCAAAAACTCACGTACAGGAAGAAAAAGAGATAAAAATGAAGCCAAACAGATAAGCTGAGACAAAATTCACTCCTATCAAACACTACCAGGAAAACATGGCACCATACCCAACTCAGAAATAGAGAAATCAGATCAATTCAAGAACATTGAATGCCGATAAAAACCCCAAAGGAAAAATGACTAGGAACTCCCTAGCAGAGTCGCCAATTCTGTTATGGAGAGAAATTCCTATGGCTTGGGGTACCACAATAGACAGATTGACTCCAAAAATCAATCCTTCCCTATATGCAAGAGAAACCAAACATTTAACACTAAAGGATCTCGGTTTGTACCTTATTTGGGACGGTTGATGTAGATCCCCGTTGAGCTTTTCCAATCTCTCTTGTATTAGCAATTTGCTTCCTCAACATTCAGTAAACAAGACAAGCATGCTATATATAATTGTGTTAGACCTACTCTAGAATATATAATCAATAACATATAAGAATTTAAAAGCATCCATGGATCAAATAGTCATTTAAATACACATTATTGGACAGGAAAATATATTTCTATTGATATAAAAAAGAGATTACAATAGTGACAACCTCTGTTGGCACATCTACGAATTGGAGAAACTGAGTCCCCCACTTGGGCCTCCACCACTTCAATCCTCCATCTCTCGATAGAAATATCACAAGAAAAGGGAACGCTTGGGAAGAACACAAAGTGCTCCAAGGGACAAAGGGATGCAAGCTCAAGTATAAGCTCTGGCAACAATGGACTATAGTTTTCTTGCTCTTCAATTCCCCCCCCTTCAATGTATACAAAGGGTTCCTTATATATCTCTTCAATGGGGTAATGGAAGGTCGAATCCGAGTGATCTCAAGGCATATGGAAGGCCAAGAGTCAAGTGACTTGGATCCACATCAAGGAAAACTCCAAAATCATTTTCCCTTTTGCACACATCCCGATGTACACGGGTTTAAGGGTCAAATCCATGTATATACGCAAGAAAGGGATTAAAAGTCATGTATGGAAATTATTGCATGTTTTTAGGGATGAGCTTGGAAACATCAAAGGTACAAAAATGGTCCATAGGGTCTAAGGAGTCTACAGAGGGACAATGAAGGCCATAAAAGTGTAATCCACCATGTGTGGTACAATCAACTATAAAAATATGCATGTGTACAATACTATAGGTTTAAACATTCAATCAACTATCATGTACCTTGCTTAACCAAATCATAAACCTGATCATTATCTAGTGAAACCACTGCCTCATCAATGTGCATCTCTTTCCATGTCAGAATTGGATATGGCCCCTAATTTGGATTAAGAGGGACATATTTCCATTGTTTGACATATGCATCGTTCACGCAATGATCAACCCCCAGTCCATTGTTGTCAATGCAGAACTCATAGAAACACACATACTTCCTCATTTCAATGGAAAATATGTCTCCCATGTCTTCCATGGAAAATATGTGTCCATTGTCTCTTGTCTTTTATTGCTATGTGTGTTATTTTCTCAGTTAAAGATCCTAAGATCATAATGCTAGCTTGAATGATAAAAATCTAACATGGTATCAGAGTTAACCTGAGGAGAAGACATTGTGCAGCTACAGAAGCTAGGGGTTCTTACTTTTTGGGTCTCTCTCCACAATCCATCATAAAAAGTATGCTAAGATGGCTCTCCATTGAAGGGCGCATCTTTCTGTCGAAGCAGAATTTGATTCTGAGCATTTTCAATTTTTGGTGTAGGAAATTAGGGGCTTCTTACAAAAAAGAAATTTTTGAGTGAGCCTAGCATAGGATTTCTCTCCTCATCAAAATAAAAGTTTAGAGACTTAGCTTGAGATTTTTGGTTGGGTGAAACTCCAAGAAAGTCAAAACCTAGTTTAACCCCGAGCTAGAAAAACCCTAAATACTAAAACTACTAATTTTTGGTACATTCGATATATCTTGGGATTGGAGAAGGTTCAAGAGTGAAAAATTTCACAAGCCGAAGATAAAATCCTGATTTACACTGTTTCCAAAATTTAGCTTCAGATTCGCTATATTCTGGGAGATATGATCCCTCCAAGTTAGGGTTCCAGCCTCTTCTAGGATTCATCCCTAAATAGGACACCTGGGGAGAATTACTATACCTTGGGATACAAAGGTCCAAATGAAATTTCTAAAGATGTCCCAGAAAGGGAATGGAATTTAATTTCTGTGGTTCATGTTTCAGACCCAGAAGATGACATAGTGACATGTGGAAGTCTGTACAACTTCGCTGTTCTGAATAGTCTTGTAACAGGTCACCTTGGGAAAATGATCATAAGTATCAATTGGTGAAACCAGTCCTGATGAAACCAATGGTGTTGAAACAAGGACAAGTGAGGATACCTCAGTGTGAATTTTTAGACACGGAGGAGTAGTAATGTCGTAGATACTGTAGAAATGGTATTAGGAATTTCTACAAAAGAAATTGGTAAAATAGGGCTTCGTGTTCCAGGAGCTTCCCTCAACTATTTTCAGAAAAGGATTAAATTGGACAGCTCAACTTGAAGAGATATATCTTTCTATCAAATTAGATTTGAAAGATTCCAACTTTTGAAAATTAGGATTTCTCTGACAAACCCTAGATCAACCAGCTCTGGAACCAGGATGGACACCTCAAATCGGTAAGATCTAATCTTTTGTTGTTTCCATTTGAGGTTCTCATTTCAAAGTGATCTATCACATCAGCTTGATGATAAGCTTGGTGAAGTTGACAACTTCCAAGCATGGAAGTATATGATCTCTCTAAAGAAAATAAATTGGACACCTACATAAGTAGAGAGGTTCTAGTTCCATAGGGAGATGAGGCTAGAATCCTTACACAAGAAGAACTTGGTCAAGGCCAAGAAGATCACTGCCGATTCAGTCACAGATCAACTTGTACCACAAGTGTCTTCCTTAAAGACAATGAATATGTTTGATTCCTTAACCAAGCTATTTTAAGGGAAGAACATAAATTAGAATATGACCTTAAGAAACCAGTTGAAGAATGTGAAGATCCAGAATGGAGAGACCATGCAGTCATACTTTACAAGGGTCTCTCAAATCAAAGAACAACTTGAAGCGGTAGATGAATAAGTGGAGAATGCTGAAGTTGTGATAACCACCTTGAATGTCCTCCCAATATCATGGAATCCATTCATTCGAGGAATGTGTGCTAGAAGGAAGTGATTACTTTCAACAAACTCTGGGAAGAAGAAGAAGCTTGACTCGTAGTAAGAGAAAAGAAGATGGGAAGATCAAGCTCTCACCATCCAAAGAAGATCCCTCAAGCGACAAGGAATAAGAAGAACTCAACTCTTGAAGAACCTCTTATCCATATTAGCATTTGGATAAGAAATGATGCTATTATGAATCAATAAGATGATGAAGCTAAAGGCTCAAGAAGGAGTCTACCCACAAAACAAATAAGGATAATTATTCAACTCTCATTTCATGATATTGTTTTGTTATGCATTTGTTTATATTTAGTTGATGTATTATGAATGATAGAATGTTTTCATTAATAACAGTATACTACTAATATACATGTGATGGGTAAGGAGCTCATGGTGCTATACAACTCTCCATTGTTACTTATCTAGAATGAAACCTCTTTGCTGACATATTGGATTAGTACACAATCTCAATGTTCTCCCAGTAGAGATGGAAGGCATCTAGAAACGTTTCTGAGAGATATGGATGAATGTTGTATTGGCTAAAATAGTTGCATGATCATATATTTATGCATAAGAATTTTCCATTATGAATAATTCTTATGAAATGTTTCTAACCATACAACTAATGCATTTGAATTGTAGGAAAGATTACATACAAGCAAAGAAGGATGAGACTTGTTCGAAGAACAAGTGACAACAGTTCAAGATGAAGAATAATATGATGAATGCAGTGACATCATTGATGCAGAACCTTCCAGCCATGAAAAAGTAACCAAGAAGAAAGGGAAGACCAGTTCAAGAATAATGATGTCTAGGATGCAGTATCGATACATGAAAGAAAGTCCGTAGTTCCATCATGCATTATATGGAAACATTGTGGGATACAAGGAATGATTCTTAGCACGAGGATTCTCATGAAAAGAAGACATACAATATGAAGAGACAATTGCAGCCACTAGAAGCGAACTCACATGACAGGTAGAATCATGTGTGCAAATGAAAGAAGGTCTTGTACGAGCTCAGAAGACACCCATGGGATAACATATACATGATGAGCTTAATGCATATCTTAACCTTTGCTACAAGGTTGAAGATGAAATCCTTTAGAGGATGACAAGCTCACAGATGGGTGTGAGAAAAAATTTTGAAAAAAGTTCAAGATAGAGGATCTTGGTATCTATTGATCCTAGATGGATACATAGAATATTAGTAGCAGAGGAAGCCACTTGTCACTCTAGTATAGAATGTTTCAATGCATAGAGTACAAAAGACAGAGGGACTATGATGCTCCGCTTCAGAGGGAGTGACTGCAAAATATCCTGAGGTTCGACATGGTATGATAGGATGGATAGATTACTAATGACGCTAGGATTTACTAATAGGAAAGTGGATTCCAACCTTTGCTTCAAGGTTGAAGGCAGAAGACCAGTGATGATCTTGTTATATGTTGATGCACTACGTTCTAGGCATGGAAGTGTGGACAAGGGAAGTATGCAGTAGAGATCCTGAATAGGTTAAGGATGATGGAATGGATGACCACACCTATGGCATCAAACCTAAAGCTATTGAGTGTTGCTTCATCAGAGTTGGTTGATGCCACAATGTATCATCAAATGATTTATTCCTTGATGTACTTGACGAATACAAGACCAGATATTTGCTTTGCTGTGAACACATTTAGACATGTTCACCTGATGGTTGCATAGCATGTAGTAAGGTACCTAAAGGGTATAGTTGAGTATGGGATCAAGTATGAGGCAAATCATAAGACTAAACTAGAGGGTTATGTGGATTCATATTGGGCAGGCAGTGCCATTGATAGGAAGAGCACTTCGAGGTGCTTCTTTAGTATGAGATCACATGTGATCTCTTGGTTTCACAGGATGAAGTCTTGCATGGCGTCGAGTACAGACGAGGCAAAAGATGTTTTCACTTGTGATTTGGGAGGTAGTATGTTTATTTTGAAAACTACTATTTGATTTGATTGATATGACTTGCATTTTGGTATGATGAAGAGAGGAATAGTGAAGCTCCAGGTTGTGATCCAGATCAATATCTCTCGAAAGAGGGAGTTATAGCATAGCTGGTGAGACAGGTTGTCTGAGCATAAATCCTGGAGAAGCTCGTAGGTTGTTCAGACATAAATGGTCCTGTAGGTTGTCCTCGGATGTAATCGGTCCTGGTGAAACTCGTAGGTTATCCTTGGGCATAATCAGCCCTGATGTGATTCTATGCTAAAAATGGCGAGAGTGAAGTTTTAGTACTTCATGGAGAAGCTTGGTGTTCTCCAGATTGAGGTTCCTTCCAAAGGGAAGTGATGATTTTGTGAGCCCTTCTGACATGGTGAGAGGATTGGTTCCTTCCATGGTCAGATATAAGTGTTGTCCCTTTCTGACATGGTGAGAGAATTGGTTCCTTCCATGGTCAGATATAAGTGTTGTGCCTTTCTGACATGGCGAGAGGATTGGTTCCGTCCATGGTAAGATGTAAGAGCTTTGACATGGTGAGAGGATTGGTTCCTTCCATTGTCAGATGTATGTGATGATGCCACATCTAGCATGAAAAGGGGATGGATTTGGGAAGACACATCTAGTATGAGAAAGGACTAGCTCTGTGTAGATCCCACATCCATCATGAAAAATGGATGGCTCTGTGAAGACACATCTAGTATGAAAAAGGACTAGCTCTATGTAGATCCCACATCCATCATGAAAAAGGGCCAAATCTATGAAGACACATCTAGTATGGAAAAGGACTAGCTCTGTGTAGATCCCACATCTAGTATGAAAAAGGACTAGCTCTGTGAAGACTCATCCAGTATGAAAAAGGACTGGCTTTGTGTAGATCACACATCTTGTATGAAAAAGGACTAGCTCTGTGAAGCCTCATCCAGTATGAAAATGGAATGGCTCTGCGTAGATCCCACATCTAGTATGAAAAAGGACTAGCTCTGTGAAGACTCATCCAGTATGAAAAAGGACTGGCTCTTTGTAGATGCCACATCTAGTATGAAAAAGGACTAGCTTTGTGATGATACATCCAGTATGAAAAAGGGCTGGCTCTATATATATGCATCCAGCATGAAAAATGGATGGCTCTTTCGGTGAATACCTACATGGAGGATAGGCCTACAACCAGCATGAAAAAGGGCTGGCTCTGTAGAACATTTTGTGACAAGAAGAATCATGAGATAGCACCCGTGATGATGATCCAGCAGTAATGATCCAGCAGTGATGATCGAGATCAAGTGATGATGTAGATCCAGTGATGATGATACAGATCAAGTGATGATCCAAATCCAGTGATTATGATCCATATCAAGTGATGATCTAGATCCAGTGATGATGTTCCAGATCAAGTGATGATCCATATCTAGTGATGATGATCCAGATCGAGTGATGATCTAGATCCAGTGATCATGATCTAGATCAAGTGATGATCCAGATCCAGATAAAGATGACAAGAACTTGACGATGATTCAGATGATACAAAGAAGAAGAATTATGCTGATAACTTGTGTCGAGAGAATACCTTCCTAGTTAAGAGGGAGCGTTGATGTAATTGTAACTTCGAAATGTATTCACTTGCATTTCTTATGGATTTGTTTATTCTTGGAAGTGTCTGTAATGTATTTGAGTCATGTAATTCCCCAATATTCCTATCGGGAGTTTCTATAATGTGAACAAGTCATGTCAATTCATTGTGGGTAACCCTCCTATTGTTCAAGGGTTAAAGTCCCCGTAGTTGTGGGGCCCTAGGGTTATTAGAATATCCTAGAGAAGTCAACTCTAGGTGATTTATTGTAAGTCAGGGCAATAGCCCCCACCATCTAAGTCAAATTTAACCCTCCTTGTTGATCAGAGGGAAAAGTCCCCACAAGTTGTGGGGCACTAGGGTTATTAGACACTCCTAGAGATGTCGGCTATAGTAAGTAATTGTTAAGTGAGGCTGACATGATGGAGTGGATTTTAAGTGAATGAAAGAATATAAATAGAGAGTGAGCCTCTATATTTATCACACACACACTCACTCATTGGGTTGCATGAGTGAGAGAGAAGTTGCTAGGATCAGAGAGAGATACTACTATTGTCAGGAGATCATCTTTATGTTTTTGAGTTTTACTTTTGGTGCTGATTCTATCTCTGAGGAAGTTGTGGGGTTTTCTCCTTTATGGTTTCACCGAGGAAAATATTTGTGTTCATTGTCTATTGTGATTTATTGTTGTGCATGCTATTCTCTCAGTTAAAGATCCTAAGATCAAAATACTAGCTTGAATGATAAAAATATAATACATTTGGTACCTCCGAAGTGCTCATTTCACATATGCACCTACGCCATCATGTTCACCCTTGTCATGCCCCATTTCAAAAAATATCCAAATGTGTCGAATACTTGTCTCTTTGTGAAGATGACTCAACCAATCAAATGAACGCGTTGATTTGAACTACTCCGTACACCCATCTAACCAAATCTAGTGTTCTGTAAATGACACCCCATTATTTTTGAATGAATCATAAATCAACCCAAAGCAGTGTTGAACAAACAACGTGTCATGCTTACGATCATCACTGACATAAAAATGGTATTCCTTGATCACATCTCATGACGGAGGAGTGCTATCCCTACCATCAATTCTCTCCTGAGCTTTTCTATACAATACATGTACGATGATGGACACCTAGTTAGAGTGATAATACTCACTTTGTATCTCTCTTTGAGGAGCAAATGTGTAATTCTGAGCAAAGTCTACCACCGATAGGATTCCTAGCTCAAAAACCTCACGAGAATGTTTAAATTATAAAGCTTTCCACCTATACCTATGGGAGTATTTAATTTATTTGTAAATCTGACTTTGAAACTTGTCCATGAAGTCTGAAATAGGAATATCATCCTCAAGCAAGTCGATTCTCTTAGATGGAACATGTGAATAAGATGATGGATTCATAGAGACATAATCATATCTATTCCACTTAACTGTAATATATAATAATCCAAGGTGTGTTGGATCGATAGGAAACTTCCTGTGGAACAATGCCAAATCACCACATTCATGGCATCTTCTCCCACTTACACACCTTTTAATGAAAAATAGATTTTCAGGATTCCTATTGCATAGTATCATAGAAATAAAATCCCTCAATGTGTAAGGAGTTGGTTCACCATCCCAATTTTTTTTTGCAAAAATCCACAAATGTTTCATAGTATAACTAGAATTCAACATGGTATCGACAAAAACAAGTGTCACGAATCATATTTATCCTAATATACCATGGTTTCAAATTAATGAACATGGTAAATGAGATCTGCACACCAGGATTTGATTCTTTGAATTCCTCTAACAAAGCAACTCCTGTCATCTCCATAACATGCTTGCAATGCTCCTTATAAATGCCTCTGCTAGAACATTGTAGCAGGACATGTTTTTAATCTGGTATAGCACAATAATGGTTGTCCCAATACTCTATCACCTTCTCTCTGATGCCCTCTTCCATCCTGTCTTTATATGCTTCTCTTCATATAAGAGCCCAACAAGAAGCTTCATCATTTTCATTTATCTTTACCCTAAATTTAGTGTATTTGTGGGGCATTTTTCTTAATACGTGGAGAAAATTTGACATTGTTGCGACCATTCAATTTCTTGAGGTGCTTCGTGCCACAATAATAGTTGTAATTTCCCTATGTGTAGCACTGGTATCATTTTTTCTTGACATTCCAAATGTAGATAGTGCAGTTGTTACATTTTCTGTTACATTCTCACATGCATTTTTATTTTTAACATCCTTAAAACCCAACAAATTTGTGGCATGTTTCAATTTTTTGTGTTTTATCAATCCATGTAGGATTTGAGCTTGTGTAATAACTGATTGTTGTTCAAAGTACAACTTGATTATATTACTAACATGCTCTCTGATTTTTCGATCAGGGGTCAGGTTCTGAAACTCTTCTTGAGTGGAATCATCCAACCCTCTTAAACAATTAGCAACCATTCCAATGCCATTGAAGCTTCTAATTACTTTTGAGAAATCAGAGGGTGCATGATCTTGTGATGACTGGCTAGGATCTAGCAATAAATAAATACAAACTGAAAAATATATACAAGCTATTGGAATAAATACAAATAAATGAAAGCTCAATAATAACATTTTATTTTACTTATTATATTGTCATTGTCAGTTAAAAAATTAACAAATAAATTATATAAGCTTGAACATGGAGCAATGATAGTTGTTATAGTAACTGGAGATTAATATGGACCCCAGTTTAAATCATCTTCGTAATGGTTCAAAGGTAGTCACTCGGCCACCAAGGATGTCTCCGGCTTGAGTATTGGAGCAGTACCCATCACTTCATGGCATAGATAAAACTGCTAACTGCTTGGCCACAAACGGCAACTCTTTGGTTTTCCTCATGGGTGGGAATCTAGTAAATCCGGTAGGGGTCATTTCCCTTTTCACTTGGCAGGTCCTCTCAATTTCTAGCTAATTCGGGGTTCCTATGGTACCCCTCATAATGATTTTTAGGGAAAATCCCAAGTACTTCCCACAGTTGTTGCGGATGATACTTATGTCCCAAACCGGATGTTGTTAAGTAAATTAGGTTATTAAGTAAAATATGTTAAGTTCTACCTTACCTTAAGTAAATTGTAATGTGAATGTAATTGTAATTGTTGATTTTCCTTGAGATCATCATTGTCATCAATGCTTAAAGCCATATGATATCTAGTCACATGTACATGATTGTAATGTAATTGTAATTGTAATTGTTTAGTGTAATTGTAATTGTAATTGTAACATGTAATTATCATCATTATCATAACCTAATGTAAAATTGTATTCGTATTTACTCTGCCTTACTATCCCATTGATGTAAGGCTGGTTCTTATGCATGTTAATGTGATTGTAATTGTAATGGTTGATTTTATTTGAGATCATCATTGTTGTCAATGCTTAAAGCCATATGATTCCTAGTCATTTTTACATGATTGTAATGTAATGTAATTGTAATTGTAATTGTAATGTAATGTAATTATCATCATTATCATAATGTAATCTAAAGTTGTTATTTTAACACTATGAAAATGCTCATATATGAATATGAAATTAAAAGCATATGAAAATCGATGAAAGCAGAGATAAGGCTATAGAAAAGATGAATAAAATAAGTGCAATGATAAGGCTATATATGCATATTCATTTAGAATGAAATATTATGCTAGAATATTATGCACTATATAATTATATATATTCATCAACCATTCTCTCATTTCATTGGACAACTCTAGAACTACTCATACTATAATACACTTACTTTGTAGATATGTAATTTAGTGTAGTGGTAAACCATTTTTTCAATTGTTTGACAACACATATCATTATTTCACATGTACACAGAAGTGGTTTTATAAGGTTGGATATATACATGCACATACAATGTATATAAGTTTATGAATTAATTACAAAATTACAATTTTCTAAAATTATAATTAAATTTTAAACAATTTAACATGTATATATACAAATTATGAATTAGAACACTATGAAATTGAATATATGAATATGCAATTTATGAAATTATATGAATATGTAAATATATGAAATTATACAATTTACATACAATTATGAATGTACATATGTATGAATTCATACATGCACCTGTACAATGTATATAACTTTATGAATTAATTACAAAATTACAATTACAAAATTATAATTAAATTCTAAATAATTTAACATGTATATATATATAAATTATTAACTACAACACTATGAAATTGAATATATAAGAATATGCAATATGAAATTAAATATGAATATGTGAATATGAAATTATACAATTTACATACAATCATAAATACATATATATGAATTGATACATGCACATACAATGTATATAAGTTTATGAGTTAATTACAAAATTACAATTTTACAAATTTATAATTAAATTCTAAACAATTTAACATGTATATATATAAAAATTATGACCTAGAACGCTATGAAATTGAATATATGAATATGCAACTTATGAAATTATATGAATATGTGAATATGAAATTATACCATTTACATACAATTATGAATACATACATATGTGTGTGTGTGTGTGTGTGTGTGTGTGTGTGTGTGTGTGTGTGAATTCATATATGCACATACAACATGTATATAAGTTTATGAATTAATTACAAAATTATATTTACATTCTAAACAATTTAACATGTATATATATAAAAATTATAAACCAGAACACTATGAAATTGAATATATTATGCAATATGAAATTATATGAATATACGAATATGAAATTATTTGAACTAGATCACTAGGAAAATGAAATTATATATATGAATATGAAATTGCATAACTTCAAAATAAATTATACCAATATTGTTAGAAATGGCATTTAATTCTCCAATTATAGGTCGATTTACAACTTCTTCTCCTCTCAAGATTGCTCTTTTTTTCCTCTTTCTTTCTCTATCTTTCTCTCTTATTTCTTCGGTGTTACTTTGATTCCTAGAAGATATTTTACTTCGATGCTTTTTTCTTCCCATTGTGATCAATATAAACAATCCAAATTCATACCTACAACATTATCTAAACACAATACACAATTGTTTCAAATAGGATAGTCAATTATGAAAGATAAAATTAGTAACATATTTATGTATTATGTTTTATGTTTATATAGAATTTTGTTTAGGAATTTGGGTGGGAAATGAGTTTATGAGGGTGGTTGGAATGAAATTAATGCCATCAATGCCTAAATCCATTCCCACACATTTTTGTATGATTTTTTACAAAAGCTGGACCTCGATCGAAGGTTTACCAAACCCTCGATCAAGGGTTCGATTAAACCCTCGGCCGAGCTTCCGATAAAACCACTATCAAGGTATTTAAATACCTCGATTGAGGAATTGGAAAACAGAGATTTATCCCTCTTACAAAAAAATCAATGTTTCTCTATGCCTTCTAGGGGTGTAAACCCTGTCATTCATGGCACACAACTGAGTAGAGTTCATACTGATAGATTCTTCACCAAATCCTCTATCCATTGAGATATCATGCATACTTTTTGGTATTCATATGGTTTTTTTAATTAGTTCTAAATCTTACACTTAGAAAAATAGACAACAACTTCGAAGCAGCTCAAAGAAAAATCCGCAGGATAAAATATACCCATCCAAAAAATTCTTAAAAATGCACAGCCGACACATCGACGTGTCTTCTTCAAAAGGGTATGTTTGGTTTTTCAATTTTTCAAAAAAATGAAAAAAAATCTGTGATGGACACACGTGTATAAAATGATGTTGAAATCAGATGTGGTCCCTTTCGAAAAATAATAAATAACTGTATAGTGCGAAATAAATTAACAAACAAATATGCAGACCACGGTGCATTTTGTGTAGATCATGCTCATATACATACACACACACACACACACACACACACACACACACACACACACACACACACACATATATATATATATATATAAAATTATTAATATAATATTGAATTATTGGTGTTGGACACGAGCCACTTATTAACTTCTTCAAATTTTTAAGGTCACACAGTTCATTAAATGCAAAATTTCACACATTAGACATCGGAATATTTTTAAAAAGATACTATTGGGAAGCCAACATAATATTCTACAATTTGTTTTTAACTTCTAGTCGAAATTCACATGCCATATATGCATTTTGAGGGCTTCTATCTTGCACATGAGCAAAAAATTAGGTTTTCATCGCCAAATTTGGCCAAAAAGTGTTACCCACCTTCATGGAATCACCCAGTATTTAATTTCATTCATTAAAATAGAGATTTGAAGGGGCGTGAGATGCACACAAAGTTTAATTAATTAATTAATTAAAAATATATAAAAAACAAAACGATAAATTAATTATCTGAGATTCGAAGAGGTGCTAGGATAAAAGAACATGAATTCAGTCTGTAAGGGTGCAATGGTTAAATGTTTAACATAATTTTGGATTAAATGCGTAGAATCATTATGACGATAATTCTCATAATATGGTGCATAATCATTAGCATCAAAAAGGAGTTGACAACAAACAAGATTATAGAAATACAGTGTGCTCTTTGTATGTTAGTAGCTACAAAAAAACTAACAGAAAATTACTTATGCATAATATTTTGTATTTTTTTTCCATTCTTCAATCAATGTGCAATAATGGGAAAAAACCCTTATCCTGCCAGTTTCCATAAAAAAAAACTTAAAAATATAAAGAAATGGACCTGAAAACTACCCTCATTATTTAGGTATTTCAAACAGACTTATGATATGGTGACACTTACATTTCATCTGTACCGAAGAAATAGAGAAAAACCTTCCTAGGATCAGGTAGTTGTTCCCAATATTCAGGCCTGCTTATCTACAATTTTAAGGAACATCCATTATCATAATACAGGCCATCTCCATTGCATGTTAGATTAAGCTATTTTTTTTATAGATACGACCATTTCTTATAGGGTTTTGACAAGGAGTTCCATAAAATAAACAAAACTTCATTATATTAAAATATAATACTTTGTGTTTCTTTAAAGAACCTAAAAATAATAAGTATACTTTAAATTTTAATCTAATTTGATCCTTTTAAAGGAAATTGGTTAAAGACCCTGGCCTATAAGAAGATCCTCCAGCTCATAGTAGAAACACATAGTTTGATACAGGCTGCACATAAAGTATTATCTATTTCCACTACTAATAGACACAAAATAGGACAAAGTTTAATCTATGCAAGGGTAATTTAGATGAATACATGGTGTCTATTGGAAGAGGCCCTAGAGTCACAAGATAAACCCATGATTTGACACAAGTGCACAAAAAGTATAATCTACTTTTCCTACTAATAAATGACGAGCCAAATTTGCAAACAGATCGACAAAAATCAAGACGAAATTATAGAGATAGGTGGCTTCTTTGACCATATGACCAAGAATGATCATATAATTGTCCATACCATTGTCCATAACTTTAAAAAAGATAAAAAAAATGCAATATCCTATATTCAAAAGCAGCCTATCTATGTTATTCAAACTTGCTTCCTCGTGGATGAGGTCATGGCTTAGTAGTGGAACATCAATGCACTGGTCAGTTTAAATTCCAGGTGCAAGTCCTGGGTGATTTTGACATAAGAGTGTGCACTTAGGAAAATGAAAAATAGTTGTAATTATTGATTCAAATTTTTGAGGGCCATCATATTGATAAAAGCAGTCCACTTGTGGGACTGACAAATTTGGGCCAATCGTAATCCACTTGGAGCTAGACAGAAGCAATTTCCACCTAAAAAAACACAAATTTGCATCCATTGCTTGGGTTTAAACACAAAAAAAATACAAACTTGCATCCATCGCTTCAGTTTAAACACTAATATCTGATATAGGGTTTGATTTCTCATGCAAGGTTTTAGAGAATCCCCGTGCAGTAACTAGGTTTTCCAATTCTAGGATTAAGAAGAAAATATCGACACATATTTGGCAATCAAAAAATATTCTGATAGCCATTGCAATCGGCGCAGTGGAAATGAGACCATGTGAAAATCTATAAGCATTCACACAATTTCCAAGAAAAGAAAAATATAATATATATAGTCAATAATTGAGGAAGGTTTTTTGTGAGATCATTGTTTGATAGATCCAAGTATCCCAGATATTGTACATTCACAAATAACTGAAGTGAGAAGAGGCTTGAAAAGATGCCCAATCAGGAAGGGATGTCATTGCTTATATTGTTTTTGGATAGAATGAGGGTGTAAAGTTTATAGGATTTTTAAAGAAAGAGGATGCTCCCTATGAGCAGGTTTTGGCATATACCATAATAGTAAATGGATTCTAGATTGAGGAAGGAATCTAGGAAGGCTTCAAATACAATATGAGTAAGTGCATTTGAATTGCTGAGAATAACACCTAGTACATACATTAAAAGTACCGAGAAAAATATTTCTAGGATTTCTAAGATTAAGATAAACTGTGAAAGTTGGTTTACAAATAAAATTGAAAGAACATTCAAGGATTTTATACAATTGGAAGACCATCATCAGCAAGTGTTCCAGATTCAACATCAAGAACAACAAACAAAGTATCAGATATCAATTGTAGCAACAGAGCATATTTTTAATGAAAATGATTGTTTTAGTCATTAAGTTCAAAGATTTGTTTCCACGAAATCAAGATTCATTTTTAGAAAGCGAGGGAGGATTTTCTTTAAGGTGGGATAATATTCAAAAACCCATCTCAGTTGTTACATAGGTATTAGAGTTTGGTGCAATTTAAGACATCTTCACAGGGAAATCTTCCATAATTTCAGTTTACTATTTGAGTCATGAACTTCAAAATTTGATCCCAAGGATCTAGACGCGTATCTGAGAAAATTAGGACGTGGGTTTTTTTAGGAACATGGTAAATTACAAAAACCTCTCTCATATCACCATTTGAGATATGAAGGTGTGGATTTGAATCATATTCTTTATCACTCTGCTTCCTAAAATGAAGCAAATCAATTGTCACTGTTTCTATTTTTAGAGTTCAGTTAGATTTAGAATTCAAGACTAGGTAGAGGTTGTTTTAATATAAATTCATCTGAATTTGATATACAATAGATAGACTTCAAGAGGATATTTTCCATGGAAGGTTATGCAGTATAATAAAACAAATGCAATGAATGATTTTTATTGATTATCAAAACTAATGAAAACAACCAGAAATGTGAAACTGAACATAGTGAAAAAAATAGCAATCATACCACATCAATAGGAAGAGAACACCATTCTGAAGAACAAAGAACAGGGGAAGGATGAAGAGCCCACCATCAAGAGAAATAAATCTCCAGGATGAGAATTCCAACAAGAGGTACACTACTATTGGTCCTTGTTGAACCAAGAACCTAGGATTGTAGAGAGATGCGACAACACCCCATCCCTAATCACCAGAGAAGAGACGGCACAAGATTTTTTATCAAGGAAAATGCAGAGTAGCATGAAGAGCCAACCCAAAGTTAGCACTATACAATACTAATGCAACACACAAAGAACCATAAATCTAGGCTTCAAATATGAACATGCACTATCAGCTATCCATTTTGTAGGTTCAACTTCCAAAATATCATTTGCAGTACTAAAATTTGTATCTGAAAGGGGTTTCATCCATCTATTTCCAAGCATTCTCTAATGTAACTCTTTCCATAAGAATATTTGTATGCCTCTGCATTAGAAGCTCCTGCATAGCCTATTCTTGCCTCTCTTGGACCTCTTCGCTCTCTGTTGCACATGCAATGGTTGGAAGGTTGGATCAATACCCAAATTCATGTGCCATAGCTCGTTTTCAAAATTTCAAAAAATTTGTGGTGCTAAAACCTTTTGTTTTATTTTTATTTTGATGGTTTGTTGTGGCGCTAAAACCCTTATCTTAGAAAGTTATGGCTTCTAAAATGCACACTTTTTTTTATCTTGATGGTTTCTTTTATGTGTATATATATATGTGTGTGTGTGTGTGTGGCTCTTTGTTGGTTTAGTTTATAATGATATAATAATATATATTCAAGTTACTATGGTCAAGTAAAGAAGCATGAGAATGTAAGTGTAATTTCAAATTTAGTCGTGGGCAAGGACAAACCTTTTGTTTTTTTGGGTGGTGTTATCTGATGTAATTTAGGTGTTAGTGATATAATCTAGGTGTTAGTGAGTAGAAATAATTCTACTTTTATTAAATTCATATAAATTATTTTTAATGTATTTTTTATGTTATTATTAACAACATAGTAGAGTTTAGTTTTGGAACAATATTGATTTTTTTGTATTGGAGCTATGTGTTAGATACCTTCAAATGTTTGGAGACTAAAACTAGGTTGTATTCAATCTAGAAGTATCTATCTCTTCTTGAAAATAGAACCTCTTGGGGGGTATTTAGAGAATGATGGAGTCAAAATATGAACTACAATTTATCAATTTTTTTCATCTAAAGATAGAACACAATGAAGAAGAAGACATATCATCCAAGAGGGCATCCAACTAGCAGTCAACCTCCATATTTTTTATTGGATATAGGGAAGGTGAAGAACTATCTAAGGTTTCTTCTTTACAATCTGGACCCTCTCTCACTATATTCATCGATGGGGCCTGCAACTATCCCATCACATAATTTTGTCCTTGTTATATTCTAACATAGAGGGATAATGCATTTCTATTGGCCCATGTTGTACATTGAAGTCATCATTAACACTATTTTCATGTATGGCTTATGGTATATATGCCAACTCCTAGGTCATGACGTATTGTCTAAATAGGGAAATAAATATACAAGGAGAGTGGATTTGGGATCTATGATCCCAAAATAGAAAGTATGTCATGGTACACACTAGAAGTGTCTCTCCTAATATCAAAATCCAAATGAGGAAAACTTGAAATAGTAATATGTCTGAAAGAACTATAAGAACTAGAAGGGGAGCTATAATGGGTAGTGTGTCGATGCTGGGAGTGGGGATCCTATTGTTATGATTTGGATGCATACAACTGAGTGTTGGGAGGGGGTTGATACTAGCAACATCAATGGGGTTAGGAGGACGTAGAGGTGGTCTATGGTTAGAAGCAGCGTCTTCCTTTGTCAATCTCTAGAATCCCCTAGAGGAGGGGAGAAGTGGAAAGAAGGAAGTGATGTGTTGAGTGCAGGTCAGTATTGATTGCAAATGTCACTGGAGGAGGGAACGAAGCAAATAGTAAACATGTTTTTTTGAAACTATGGCATGAACCTACCAATTCAAGAACCTCATGCACACAATTATTGATCTTTCTCCCAATAATTACATCAAAAACATCGATTACCTAAAGTTCACAATATTTCCATAGATTTTATTGAATAAGGAGAACTAAGAAAAGATTGAAAAAAGAAACATTAACAGGGTTTCATAAGTGTGGTTTTTTTGGATGTTTATCTCATGGTTATTTTGTTCAACCCCAATTTTCCCCATCTCTAGTCCGTCTTTTTGTCTAGGATTTCTCTATCCAGCAAGAGTTGGAGCACTCCATACAATTAGTACAAGTACCCGAGTACGATGTCCCTAGACTTTTTAGAATTCATATGTATTCTCTTATGCTACTATTAGAGAAATTTGTGATACAACTTAGTTTAGGACTTGTGTTGCAAAATATTAAGGGAAGCAAAGGTTGACTAGGATTTGTGTTGGTGGTATTCAATAATTTTGAAATTCAAGTGCCTAATGAAGAACAGGATTTTTATGTGTCTAATGCTTAGTAATATAGTTCTTATTTGGGATTATATGTAGAGAAAAATATAGAAGGTGTCCAATATGTAAGGTAAGCAAAGAAACCACATGTCATTTGTATATTGAGTGATTTTTGTTATTGTCATATAGGTACAATTAGAAAGAGGTATTTGTATGGAAGCCTTATGAGTTGGGGTATTTATCAATGTCTGCTTAAAATTTGTGTGTGAAAACATAAAATTGAAAAAGTATAGATATTTACCTTTACTATGTACCTAGGAGGTGTGACTGGAAAAGAATGGTGAACTATTTGATGGTAATTTTAACATCTCATGGTAGACTATCGCCCACCTCACTAAGGATCAAACCTCCCAAGTCATGCTATATATATTGTACTGTCCATCGTGACATGACACCCAAGTGGGTGTCAGTACTAATAAAATTGAGAAAAAAGTTTAATGTCTCACAATTGATAGCAACACAAATCCTAAGCATCATAGAAACTTTTAAAAAAAAGTCATTAGTGAAAGGAAAGAGAGTGGTGGTCCCATAAATTATTGATAAAAATGTGCCATGGGATTATCTCAATGGGACAACCCAAGGGGATCCTTTTGTGGAATGCACAGGTGGTATTCTAAACTTCTTAAACTCACATTTATAAATTTAATGGCACAGATTGGGAGGGTACTAACAACAAAGCAAAATTTCTAGCTCTAAAATTGATATTGGCTTAGGTTGTCGGAAAAAGAGTTCAGAAGATTCATTTGATGAGTGAATCTATGGTTATCATTAATTTGATGAAGTTATTGGTCTAGGTGCAATATATTCTTCTCAATCCAATCTACATTGAATTTGTGTTACTAAAGCAAGGATTCTCACACCTCTATTAAGAAATGTTTTTTTCATGAATATAAGACAAATTTATATTAAAAAAAAGTTTTTTCATAATTACATTCGAACACAGAGATCCAAGGATAGATCATCACATCCACAATGACCTTGCTATATCCCGAGTCTCACTTCCATTTTCCATTTTCATAACATAGAATTTCAGAAAAAAATATTTCATGTGACCGACTAAAGGTAGAGGGCCATTCTCAAACTTCCTGGGAAAGTCACATCGAGATGCTTAGGTTGGAGGGATTTCCCAACAACTAAGTGGGATTTGTTTAAACCCTCATTAATTCCTAGTTCTACCCTATTTGGTATAAAGAGGAATAATGGACCTATTTGCATGAGTTCCAATAGAAGCAAGGGGAGAATGTGCAACAATACACTACCTATTTCAAAAAAATGGTCATTATGTTGGATATATATACCAAGAAAAGAGAGGTACTCACCAAGTATTTGGGGTGTCTAAATAGACATTTATGGAGGTAAGTGATGCCCTTTAAACGCGTGACAATGAATGAGGCATGTGTGCAAGCACAATATATGGAGAATATGGGTATGGCTAAAGGAAAACCAAGTTGTTATGTATTTGTAACTTTAGAATGTATTCACTTGTATATTTCATATATTGTATTTCATTGTTCCCTGATGTTCTCATCGTGAGATTCATTAATGTAATAAAGTCATGTAAAGTGATAGAGATTAACTCTCTTTTGTAAGTCAGGGGTAAAGTCCCCACAATTGTGGGGCACTAGGGTTATTAGACTCTCGTAGAGAAGTCGGCCCTGGTAAGTTATTGTCAAGTTAGAAACTAGTATAAATAGAGATTGAGCCTCTCTATTTATCACACACACTCACCTAGATATAGTTCATAGGTGAGAGAGAAGAAGATTGCTCAAGTGAGAGAGAGTGAACAGCTGTTGGAGATCATCTTTCTGTCTTTGGGTTTTATTGTTTCCATTGGTGCTCAGTTTATCCAATGGAAGTTGCTGGGTTTTTCCTTTATGGTTTCTCTAAGGATAAATATTTGTGTCTATTGTCTCTTGTGATTGATTTTTGTGCACGTTATTCTCTCAGATAAGATCCCAAGATCATACTATATAAATGATAAAAATATCACATGCTATCAGAGCTAACCTGAGAACAAGACACTGTGCAGATGCGGAAGCTATGGATTATTATGTTTTGGGTCTGTCTCCACAATCCATCAACAAAAGGAGGCTAGGATGAATCTCCATTGAAGGGTACATCTTTTTGTCGAAACAAAATCTGATTCTGAACATTTTCAGTTTTTGACCTACCACTACATCGAGAAATCAGGGCTTTTCACTAAAGTGGAATTTTTTTAGTGAGCCCGTCATAGGATTTATCTCCTCCTCAAAATCAAATTTTAGAAACAAAAATTGAGCTTTTTGGTTGGCTAGAACTCTAGGAAATTCAAACCCTAATTTTCCCTAGAACCAGAAAACCATCACTACAAAAGATCAACTCTAGATCCAGCTTTCAACTTCTCAAATTGGTAATATCTAAATCTTTTTTATTTCCATTTTAGGTTCTCAATTAAAGATGTCTCATCACACCAATCTTGATTAAAATATTGAGGGAGATGATAACTTCTAAGCATGGAAGTATAGGATCTCCCTAGTTCTTGAATAAAATGAATTGGACTCCTACATCAGTGGAGAGGTTCCAGTTCTAGAGGGAGAGGAGGCTAAGGCCTTACACAAGGAGAATTTGATTAAGGACAAGATGATTATTGTTGATTCAATCAAGGATCACCTTATACCACATGTGTCCTTCCTAAAGACACCTAAAGAATGTTTGAATCCTTGACCAAGATATTTGAAGGAAAGAACATAAATTGGAAGATGACTATGAGGAACCAGTTGAAGAATGTGAAGATCCATAATGCGTTGAACATACAATCATACTTTACAAGGGTATCCCAGATCAAAGAAAAACTTGAAGCAGTGGATGAAGAAGTGGAGAATGCATAAATTTTGATGACCACCTTGAATGGTCTCCCTGGGTCATGGGACTCTTTCATTCAAGGGAATTTTGCTAGAAGAAATCTAGTCACCTTCAGTAGGATGTGGGAGGAATTCTCACAAGAAGAAGCTTGAATAGTAGCTCGAGAAGAAAATATGGGAAATGAAGATCAAGCTCTCATAGTACACACCAACAAAAACAAAAGAGACCATCATCATCACAGAGGTAAGCATTTACATCAGAATAACCCTAGAAGAGATCTATCTAGTATCTAATGCTTTACATGCAATGAGAAAGGACACATCTCCAAATTATGTCCTAGAAACAAAGGTGGCTCTCACAAGAAGAAGGGAAACAAGAGAAGAGATCATTCTCATACTGCATAGGTTAATGAACCTTCCATAAAGAGAATCAAATAAGAAAGTGATTCCTCGAGTGATGAAGAATATGTTTTGATTTCCACTCTCACAGGAACTGTCACACATGGAAGCAGTGATTTTCTTATCGATAGTGGGGATTCCAAGCATATGATGAGATTCAAAGAATCCTTTGTGAAATTATCATAACATGAGTCACCCCAAAAGGTGAAAATTGGGGATGACTACCAATATCCAATAAAAGGTGGTGGTGAATCCTCCTACAAGTTAGACTCTGGAAATTCTATGAAAATGAAGGATGTCATGTTTGTACCAAGACTAACGAAGAAACTCCTCTCCATCTCTACATTTGATGAAAAAGGCATGAGGGTTGAATTTTTAGATGGCCAAGTTCTTATGTGGCCAAAGGGAAAGACCATAGATGATATAGTTGTGATTGGGTAGCAAGAGGGAGGATTATACAAGCTAAAGGCCCAACCAGAATAAGCCTTGGTCCATGAATTAGTAGATCCAAATGAAATTTTCCATAGAAGGCTTGCACGTGTGCACTATAGAGCACTACCACTTGCAAGCAAAGTTATTGAAGGTATTCTAGAAATAAAGGAAAAACATGACGGTGTCTGGAAAGGATGTGTGAAAGGAAAGAACACAAAAATGACATTTCCAAGTTGTGAGAACAAGGAAAAATGAATCTTGGAAATCATCCACTCTGATGTATGCAGTCGGATGTCATCCAGTTCATTGAGTGGGTATGTATACTATGTTTCTTTCATTGATGATTTTTCTAAGAAGACATGGATATACTTTCTAAAAAACAAAGATGAAGTATTCAACAAGTTCAAAGAGTTCAAAGCCTTGATTGAGAATCACACAGAAAAGAAAATCAAGGCCTTTCGATCAGAAAATGGTGGAGAATTCATATCAAATAAATTGAAATAATTATGTAAAGACTCAGGGATTAAGAGGGATTTGACCACTCCATGGAATACACAATAAAATGGGGCAGCAGCATGGATGATTTTAAGGAACCATACTTATTTGAAAGTGTAAAAATGTTGGTGAATTTTACCAATTCTTGAAATGACAACTATAAAATGTTTGGCGATATTTTTCAAAAAGTGTTTTAATTTCTAAGGATTTTATATCGTTTATATAATAATTTGGTGATTTTTAGGGTGAAAATTTTTTACCCCATCAAAATTGGGCAAAATAGGGCTTCAAAAATTACAAAATGGCGAATATGTTTTTGGAGAAAAACATGGAAAAATAGCCCATGGGATAAATTTCGCCACTAAAATTATCCCTGGGTAGCAGAAAGGAAGAATAGAACAATTATGGAAGCTGCAAGGGCAATGCTTCATGATCAATATCTTCCCATGCATATATGGGTAGAAGCTACTAGAATAGTTGTGTATGTATAGAATCGTACTCCACATAGAGTACTCGAGAACAAGACACTTGAATAAGTCTTCTCCGGCAACAAACAAGAATTCAACCATCTCAGAATATTTGGTTGTCCAGTGTACATACACATTTCAAAATAAAAGAGGACAAAGTTAGATCCTTCAGGGAAGAAGGGTATATTTGTGGGATATAGTGAAAGCTCGAAGGCTTACAGAATATACTTCCCAAGATTCAAGAAGATCGACATCAGGAAGGATGTAACATTTGAAGAAGACTCAGCTTACAACAAGTCCAGAAAGCGACCCACTAAAGATCCTGAAGAAATAGAAGTACCTATAATTTGAGATACAACTATGAATGATGAAAATCAATAATAATATCGAAAAATAGAAGAACCCTAGGAACCTGTAGATCCACCCCAAAAGAAGAATCCTCACAAGAGGAAACCTACATGGGTACAAGAGGTTATTCAAGGTGTATAAATATATGGGGCTTCAGAAGAAATGCACAGAGAGAGGAAGAGAACTATAGCCTACTCCGAATATGTAGTTCTATTATGTGACATCATTGTTAAATAAAATTCCAACTATGAAGAAGTGATAGAGAAGAAAGAATGGAAGGATGCTATGATCGAGGAGTACCAGTCAATCATGAACAATCATGTCTATGATGTTGTCCCAAGACCAGAGCGGAAGTATGTTATGACTTCCAAGTGGATCTACAAGATCGATCAATCATGTTGCAAATGGAAACATAGATAAATATAAAGAAATATTTGTGGCTCGTGGCTTCTCCCAGAAAGAAGGAATAGAGTATGAAGAAAGCTTTTCACCTATAGCCAGATACACTTCCATCAGATCAGTACTTGCTCTGGCTACAGTGATGAAATGGAAGATACACTAGATGGATGTCAATATTGCTTTCTTGAATGGTGGAGTGGAAGAGGAATTGTATGTGGAGCAACCACTCAAGTTTGAGACAGATGAAAGGGAAACTCATGTGTGTACATTGAAGAAAGACCAGTACGGTTTGAAATAGGAACCCAGGACATGGTATGGCAGGATTGACAACTTCCTGACTAGTTTGGGATTTAGCAACAGTAAAGCGCATTCCAACCTTTAATACAAGGTTGAAGAAGGGAACCTAGCGATACTCCTATTTTATGTAGATGACCTGTTTGTAACAGGTGAGGATGTGTTGATCGCTGATACAAAGAGGAAGCTTGCTGCTGAGTTCTAGATGAAGGAATTGGGTATGATGCACTACTTTATAAGCATGGAGGTGTGGAAAAATTTAGATTGAATCTGCCTAGGACAAGGGAATTATGCAGTAGAGATATTGCAGAGGTTCGAGATGATGGACTGCAAGGCCATGACCACACCTATGGAATCGAACCTAAAGATATTGAGTGATGCTTCATCAGATTTGGTTGATGCTATGATGTATCATCAGATGATTGGGTCCTTGATGCACTTGATGAATACGAGACCAAATATTTGCTTTGCTGAGAACACATTGAACTAGTTCCTGATGGATCCTAGACATGTTCACCTGATTGCTGCAAAGCATATTCTGACATACCTAAAGGATATAGTTAATTATGGGCTCAAGTATGAGGTGAATCAGAAGATTAACCTAGAGGGTTATGTGGATTCAGATTTGGTAGGAAGTTCCATTGATAGGAAGATAAATTCTGGGTGTTGCTTCAGTATGGGATCAGGTGTGATCTCTTGGTTTAGCAGGAAGCAGTCCTGTGTGGCACTGAGTACAGCTGAAACAGAGTATGCTGAAGGTTGTTCAACTAGTTGTGAAGCAATATGGCTAAGGAAGCTACTGTATGATTTGTTTTATCTCTAGTTGGATGCTAATTGTATATAATTCAACAACCAGAGTTGTGTGAAGTTGTCGGTGAACCTAGTGTTCCATGACAAGTCGAAGCATATCGAGATCAAATACCACTATATCGGAGATATGGTGTAGAGGTGAGCAGTGAAGCTCTAGTATGTTGTGATAGACAAATAGATAGCTGATGTGTTGATTAATCCATTATCTAGAGTGAAGTTTGAATACTTTCAAGAGAAGCTTGGTGTTCTCTAGATAGAGGTTCATTCTAAGGGGAAGTGATGAGTCTATGATCCTTTCTGACATGGTGGTAGTCAGGGCCTCCCATGGTCAGATGTAAGTGTTGTGCCCTTTTAAAATGGTGGTAGGATTGGTTCCTCCCATGTTTAGGTGTAAGTTCTATGCCCTTCTGACATGGTGGTAGGATTGGTTCCTCCCATGGTCATATGTAAGTGTTGTGCCCTTTTGACATGGTGGTAGGTGAGGCCTCCCATGGTAAGATATAAGTGTAGTGGCCTACATCTAGCATGAAAAAGGGTTGGCTCTGTAGAGACCCACATCCAATATGAAAAAGGAATAGCTTTGTGGAAGTACATCCAACATGAAAAAGGTATGGCTGTATATTGGCCTACATCCAGTATGAAAAAGGACTGGCTCTGTAGAGACCCACATCTAGTATGAAAAAGGACTGCATCTATGGAAGTACATCCAGCATGAAAAAGGGTTGGATCTGTAGTGGCCTACATCTAATACGAAAAAGGACTGGCTCTGTGGAGTTACATTTAGTATGAAAAAGGACTAGATCTATAGAGGCCTACATCTAGTATGAAAAAGGACTGGATATATAAATGAATACCTACATGGACGCTAGGCCTACAACCATAACGAAAATGGGTTTTCTTTGTAGAACTTCTTGTGACGAGAATAATTAAGAGATAGCACCATTTGATCATGATAGCGAAAGCATTGATGATGATGATGATCTAGTGATGATCCAGTGCTGATCCATATTTGATGATGATCTAGAGAAGAAGAATTGTACCGATCAATTGTGTTAAGAGAATACCTTCCTAGTTAATAGGGAGTGTTGATGTATTTGTAACTTCATAATGTATTCACTTGTATATTTTATATATTATATTTCATTGGTCCCCAATGTTCCTATCGGGAGATTCATCAATGTAATCAAGTCATGTAAAGTCATAGAGATTAACCCTCCTTTGTAATTTGGGGGTAAAGTCCCGATAGTTGTGGGGAAATAGGATTATAAGACTCTACTAGAGAAGTCAGCCCTGGTAAGTTATTGTCAAGTCAGGAACTAGTATAAATAGAGAGTGAGCCTCTCTATTTATCACACACACTCACCTCGATATAGAGAATAGCTGAGAGAGAAGAAGCTCACTCAAGTGAGAGAGAGAACAAATGTTGGAAATAATCTTTCTGTCTTTGGGTTTTACTACTGCCATTGGTGCTCATTCTATCTCTGAGGAACTTGCAGGGTTTTTCCTTTATGGTTTCCCTGAGGATAAATCTTTGTGTTTATTGTCTCTTACGATTGATTGTTGTGCATGTTATTCTCTTAGATAAGATCCTAATATCTTATTTTCTAATTGATAAAAATATAACACAAGTGGTTCCAAAAGAAAGGCAACCAAGATGCTTGCAAGGAGAAAAAAAAAGTGGAAAGGAGAGGATAAGAACAAAACAACCACTAAAAATCAATGCAAGGATCCAAATAACCATTTCAACCATTGTAATATTGATGGTCCCACCAAATATAAGTGTTAGGAGATACATCCTAACATGAATCCATCGAACCACAAGAAGAACACTAACAATATGAACATGCTAGTCGTGGATTCAAGCAACCAGTTAGGGAGTAACCACATCATAAAATAGGAGTATATTCCTCCATAAATCTCTTAATTTACCATCTAAATAGTTTTATGAAAAAAAATACTTGTGCTTATATTTCTTTAAGTCCTTGGATATTCTTCATTTCTAATATTTAAATCTAGATTTAGAAGCTTTGGGCTTGACTTTGTCAACATGGATTTGAGATAATGTCCTTGATTTGATCAAATATCAACTTGTTTAGGTTAGCCAATAAAAACTTGGATTTTGATATTTTCCAAGGAATTCAATTTTGAGTCTAGGAATCAAAATATTTCATACTATGTTGATGCATCGAGTCCTAAAAAATATCAAGGTTGAGAGCCAATGCAAGCAGTGTTTCCCAAAACATTTACTTCATGTAACAAAATAGCAGGTTCTCTATAAAGGGAATATTTGGTGTACATGTGTTACATGGAAATCATTATGAGCTTGTGTGCATCAATGATGGATCTCACTACACCACATTACCCATGAAAATGAATATTTGGCCCAAATGTGCCATATGTTCTATTTGTGGAGATGGATGTATGCAACATCAAGAAAACATTCTCCCAGTATTAGTCACATGAATTCGATAAGGGTAGATGAGTCAGAATGCAGAAGTGAATTATCCCAAACAATCTATGATATAGTGGGGAGAATAGTCCCTAGATAACTCAAAATGGTACCGTACCTTCTCCTAGTAACTCTGTGATGGAGTGGGGATATTAGTCTCATATTAACTCCCTTGTTGAGAGGGAAGGATGATTTTATAGTGACAGTCTCTAGGACACTTTGTGACCGAGTGGGGAGATATCTTGGAAACCCTATGAAGGGGTGGAGAGACCATTGCATTGTCTCATACACTCCATGATGTTGTGGGGAGATCTCTCAGACACCCTGTGAAGGGGTGGAGAGGCCATTGCATTCTCCCAAACACTTTGTGATGGAGTGAGGATATCTCTAAAACACCTTGTGAAGGGGTGGATAGGCCACAACATTCTCTCAGACACTCTATGATAGAGTGGGGATATCTCTTGGACACCTTGGGAAGGGGCGGAGAGGCCACTGCATTCTCTCGAAAACTTTGTGATGGAGTGGAAGATCTCTCGGACATCCTGTGAAGGGATGGAGAGACTGACACATGCTCCTGGACACTCTATGAGTGAGTGGGGAGATCTCTTGGACATCATGTGATGTGATGGATAAATTTAGTGCATTCTCCTAGACACTCTTATACTGAGTGGGGAGATCTCTAAGAAACCCTATTATGGGGTGAAGAGACTAGTGCATACTAATGGATATAGCGCATATTACATGTAGGCTCACCAATGGAATGGATTGAGCTGGTGTATGTGGAACCACCAATGTACTGGGTTGAGTTGTTGACTCCTTGATATAATAAGTTGAGTTGTTACATGTAGGTTCCCCCATGGACAGGGTTGAATTGGTGCATATTGACTCCCCGATGGACTGGGTTGAGTTGTTAACACTTCTCGATGGGCTAATACTATGTTGGAAGAAATTGATTATGCTATAGACATGTTAGACACAGTTTTGATTTACAAATTATATCCATAAATAGTGTTCTAGTATGATGATTCTTCCCTGGCTAAGATGGAATGTTGATGTAGTAGCTGTCTGAGGCATCCTCACCAAGTTGGCCTTAGAAAATATAATAATAAACAATGATTACTATGCATAAAATACAATTCATACCATATTAAGTGTGCATGTTGGCCCCAGTTAAAGTGAACAAGCAAACATAAAGTCAACCATAAATAACAAGGTGTGTCACTCATTTTCACCCAACCAAGCTCACTTCACTCAAGGAAGAATTTCGCTATTAGTTAGAAGAAGTAATTTCTAGGGTTCCCTATCTTTGGAGCAGTTTCTCCTTTGTTCTTGTAGTTTATCGATCTTCTGCTATATGTTATTACTATTTATTTGCATGTATGTTATACTTTGAACTAATATTTCTATCACAAGGTTGTTGCGTTTTATCCCTTGTGGTTTCCCAGGTCAAAATATTGTGTATATTATTTCTATGCTTGGACATTGTTCTTTTAGTGATCCTACTATATATTATACTACATATAATATTTGAATTATACTGCTACCTTAACAAACTATCATGTAAACCTTTAGAGGGGTACTTTCCAACACCCCACCCAAAAATCTTCTTGTTGGAATTTCGGGGGGGGGGGAGGGGTGTTTTTTCAAACACCACCCCCACCCTCCCCCCCGAAATTCCAAGTCATGTTGGAATTTTGGGGGGGTTCTCTCCAACCCCCCGACCAGCCCCAAAATTACAATTCATGTTGGAATTTTCGGGGGGGGATCTTTCCAAAAGTCCTGTTGGATTTTTTTTTCGGGGCGGGGGTGGTTTAAAAATCACCCCCAAAATTCAAATTATGAACACTTTTGATGGGGGTTTTAAAGGACTGCACCCAAATACCTTAAAAG
>LPNX011164388.1:78318-95257 GCA_001517045.1 Pseudotsuga menziesii
TATGTCTATTAATGACTCATCAGAAAAAAATTGGTGTTATTTGGATTCATACAAGTTGAAATATCAAAGTTACAACAAAACTAGTCATTTTACAATGCAAATCTAGACTAGGTCCACTAAAATGAGTAAAATGCATCCATTTTAAATATGTTTGGAATAGCCTGCATGGGTGTGTCTCATTGGTGATTCTCTTGATATGAAGTCACATGTTTTAAAGGAGGTCACGAGTTCAAATCACACCCACGATTACCCATTTCCCATGCTTGCAGGAATTTGTGGGGAACCTAGGGGTATAGTTGTAGCAGGAATGGATCCCCGGACCCCATGTTACACAAGTACCAACCCAGCCCCTAGTTGCAGATTCCCCTAGTTACCAAAAAAATACAAAAAAAATAATTTTGGAATAAAATTTGTATAGAATGTTTATGATATCATATTATAGCCAAAAAGGTTGAAATTACTCTCATAGATGAACTATAACACTCTCTTCAAAATTGTGCATCATTACAGTGTAATTAAATGATGAAATTCAAGGAAGTAGATAGAGGTTTGAACCCTTTGATACTGGAAACTCTTGGGACTATTAATGAAATATGATATACAGTCATGGATGGCTAGAGGTTGCTAACAAATCCTGAATCAAATCAGAGAGGATTCTCCATAGCTCCAGTATAACCTCTAATGAGAAGCGGAGAAGAGGGGAAGAAGAGAGAGAGAAAGAGAACTTTGGGGTGCATATCCCAAGAAATTAATGCACAAAACTCAGAGAGGAATCCTTAGCTTGATCAATATAAAAATAATAAAACATCCAAACTAAGTAATGGAGCTCCCACTTTCTTTAAATAAACCTGTGGTGACTTGTTGAGCAAGTCAACCATCTGATGAGAAATTTTCCCTTGCCAAAACCGTAACCCTAGCCGTGAATTCTCCCTCCATGAGAAAATTAGCATGTGTGAGACATGAAAGAAGTTTCCTTGTCATGCACCTTCATACAATTTGGAAACTACTCCCTCGTTGGCCCAAAGTTGTTATGTTTCCCTATGACAACTTTTCTTGCACTTCCTACTTTTGTCACTGTACTTCAGAATGGAAACTGCACCCTAGATTTGTTTCTTTTACTTGTGACAACTTTTTATGAACTGCCTACTTTTGTGGCTGAGATGCCAAATGGAAATTGCACCCTACCTTGGCCCAGAGTTGCCTCTTTTGTGTCTGACACATTTTTTTGGCTTTTGTCAGTTCTATGACAGATTTTATTTCCTCCTTGGCAAGTTTTCTTGCCCAAGTGGCCCTCCTATTAATGGAAACTTATTTTCCACATAATTAATTACATAGTAATTAAAAATGACAATAAATAAAACTTAGTATAATCCTCTTCCATAATTATTTTATCAATTTTACCTAGGGTAATTAAATAATATCATTTAGAATCCCTACGTGTTTATGATGGTCAACGATTTTGGTGTTCAAAATGTGGGGATATGATAGTCCTACCCTGCCAAATCTACTTTTCCTCAAGCATAAGCACCATAGAGTGGTGCAAATTTTTTCCACCATGTTTATACTGCACCACTCTGATCATAGTCATTTCTTTGATGACCACTTCTTTTAACAAAATTGTCAACCTAGTTAAGGTAACTAAGTAAAATTCCTATATCCCACTGTCTCCTTTGTAAGGACCCAAATGTTGTTGTCCCCTTTGGAAATATGTCATTCCCAAGAATGTGAGGATCCCATGGTTTTATCTTCCTCCTTCCAACCATCATTAAAAAAAAAAAAATTTCATCATTGGAGAGAATGAAAATGAGGTTATGAAATCATACCACCACACAGGAATCTCATCTGCTATATTTGTTCAGGTACAAAAACTCAACACTCTGCTACTTGTTCGGCCAAACTATATCAAATGGAACTTTTATGTATAGCCATGCATGATGAAGACCTGAAATATATGCCTCTAATGTTTGTTGTCCACATATAAATGGAATAGTGCACTTTTCATACCTTATGGATGAACCATTAATTCATCAATGGAATATATGGAGCCTCCTGCTCCTCATGTGGCACCAATAAGCGAAATCCCCTCACCTAATTTTCATCCCTATGTGTGTTGGTTGCCATAGGTGTGTGGAATAATTTATAGTGAAATAATGCTCTGCAAAATGTCTCCAACAAAGGAGTGGATGCAACAAACCCCTCATGGGTTTGTACAACACAAGGGAGTTCTTTTGACTCTTGACTGAAAAGAGGACTCCTTCCATGAGAAAAATCAACCTTTCTTGGGCAATGTCCATGTGCTTGGAACTCATCATCTGCATCCCAAAATTTATCAATCACAAAAAATCTGAATGCACCTCATGTGAATGTGTATGGAAGGTATACAATGGATGCAAATTAAATATTTGTGTCTTATCACATGTCAGAACAATGTTAGTCGCAAAAAAATAATTATTGCATAAATTAAACTTTTTACCTCCCGCAATATTCATTCACAAGGTGTCTCTATCCACACAATCAATGGATGAATAACGAATTTTATTGGTTGATTGATAGGGAATGTGATCATCCACCTCCTCTGGATCATATTCTACCATCCATAAGGGTATGTCGCAATGTGTCTCTTTCCAAGCACGTGTATCAGAGAACCCTTCACTGATGCAAGCAATTCTAGTACATCCTTGATCCTCTATTTCTGTGATATTTTTATCTACCCAATCCATGAATAGATAATCATATTTTATTTTTGATTTACTTGGAATTCCCTCAACCATATTTCCCATAGCTAATAACACTTCATCCTTCCTCCCAAACTCCATGAGTGCTTTCCCAATATTTTCTTCCTCATATCTTTTCACAAGCACCTACAAATATGATCCTTCCTCATGGATCTCCTCCACATGAGGTTCCTCCATTATACCCAAAACATTTCCTTCCATGCAACATGAAAGGTGTGAGACCCTGAATTCATTTTTATGGCTATAGATTTGCAAATTTCACTCTTGAAGGGATTTTTGTTTGCTATTCAGAAATTACTGGTGATCTACAACTTATTAGTGAGTGTTGTCCCAAGAAAGGGGCATAAGAAGGAACTTCATGTGCACAACCAAGGAAAATGCGTTGCATGCACGATAGAAGAAAAGGAAGAGCACAAAGGATGGAAAGGGCCCACGAAGGCAGAGTGGAGGAGTGCGTGGCAAAGGAAAGGAAAGCACGGATGCGGGCAAGGGGAAAATGGTTGAAAAGTGATAGATACAGAATCCAGATCATGGCCTTATAAGATGGCGTAATCCTACAGCTATGCATGCACAAGAAGATATTTGTAATTCAGGCTGATAATGCCTTGTGTCAAGTCATTATAACCACAGCTGTAACCATAGGGGTGGCTGATGGTGACGGCTAATAGACTGTCGGGATGCAGTTGGCCCTATGTGGCCATGTAAATTAGTATAAATAGGAAGGATGCAATGGTTAGAAGGTTGGTCAGTCTTATTTTCCTTCTTTCAAGTTTATTTGGTTGATGTCATAGAGCACTGTTAGTACATTATTCTGTAAGGTTTTCACTAATATTTGTTCACTTTCCTGTAGATTGTTATCTAGTGGTAATCGATGGGAGGGGATGCCATTCATGTTGTAATGTCATAGCGATTAGAAGAGGAGTAGACTTAGGAAGAGTATGGTAGCAGTAGAGGGGCCGTTGAGCCGTGGATCTGGCTGTAGTGGTAGTAGACCACTAGGAGTAGGAGTAGACTAGATGAGCAAACCAGAGAGCATGAAAAATATGAGTCTGAACTTAAAGACATATCTCAAGATCATTCTACATCCTGCAGACTGCAAGGCGCTTTATCCTTTCTTATGCTAGATGAAGAGAACCTTGGTGGTTTTTCCCAGACGGGTTTCCATGTTATTCCTTGTGTCCAAATGAATGATTGATGTGGTGAATTTTTATGTGATTGATTAATAGTTTCTTTCCGTGTAATGTTAATTGTGGTTCAGTTCTTGTTAGTTTCTTGCAATTGATAGATGGATGAACATAATATCTTATTGAATTGACACTGTATAAATGTATATCATTCTAGATAATTTCTGTTATGAATCCTGACTTAAGTCATAGATTCGATTGATGTGAATCAGCTGTCCCAGATGAATCGCACTAGCTACGAGGGAGAAAGATAAGTCAAGTCATGTGCGATGACATACAATTGTGCGCATTCGTGTAGAACCGACTCCTCCATCCAGCGATCCTGCTGCCTTCATTGAACTTCTTGGTTGCGAACCAAGGGACTATACTTCCTTGAAAATCTATGAGATATCTCAGGTGAGACTATGCTTGCTTCGTAGGTGTTGCCGATGGGGATTGCTCTATTGGGCCAGTATCTTGGGTAGTTGTTGGATCGGTGGGCTGCACAGAAACTGGGTCATGCAAGTGGGGAAAAGTGGCCAACAAATGGTTCTGTTGCTAGGACCTTTGATTAAATTAGGGAGATGGTGTGGCACCCAATGAAGGAGGAGATAGAAGACTGGCTGGAGGCTAAAACAATGGCATTTGCACAAGAAGAAAGTGCAGGGAAATAGTTTAGCACAGAAAGATGGTTGGATGATTATATTTACTCTCATATTGATGAGATTTTCTTTGCTAAGTTCCCTATTCTACTGCATGAATGGTTGGTAGGATTGGCATCTAGATGGACCAACTACCAGACAAGGGTGATTACCGAGTGGAGCAACCAATTGGTTCAGGAGGTAACCAATTGAAGCTTAACGGTATTTCTTCCAAGGACCACAAGGGAGATACTTATTGACCACAAGTACATGGATAAATCTACTTTCTTATGTGAAGGGTCTTTTGCACCTAGATAGTTGATTTGTGTTTCTAGGAAGGGGCTATGTCACTAACAAGCAGGTAAGAACATGGGGAGGAGTACGTGGAGATGTTCCAAGGAAGAACAGAACCTGAAATCGAGGTTGGATTCCTAAGGAGTGGGAGAAGATTTAGATCAAAAAAGAGAAGGAAAGATGAAAGGGGCCGATTGAATCCTAGTTTGTTCAAAGGAAGTGAACATGAACTTTGGTTGTGCGAAGACGAAGGGTCTTGCGAAGAAGAGGAGGAATATAGCCCAATCTCGGAAGGACCTGAAGATCTGATAGCTCTGATGAGACCTCAGGGTCATAGCACAATTATATAACACCAACTATATCGCTAGAGATGATATCTAGAGTCTCATCCCCTTGAAGGACCTCTAACTTGGAAAACACTAGTCCTGAAACTAGTATGCCAAAAGGTACAACTCAGTTGAACCCTTCCCCAGAGAACCTGAACACCAACCCAATGGCTGCGACAGATGTTTGATTACCTACATTTAATGGAAATGGAATGGAAGACCCTGAACAACATTGGTTCCTATGTGAAGCTATGTGGGTGGTATGTTTGGTCCATGGTGTTGACGTCAAGTAAGCATAGATGATTACAACCTTAAGGGGTTGCGCCCTGGATTGGTTCATGAAGTTTTTTTCCATCCTATCCAGAACACCATAGAAGACCCTCGAGGAAATTTGCATTGCAATGATCTCAGAGTTCAAAAAACCTAAATCAGAGTTCCAATGTAATAACTGAGATTAAGGAGATTAAACAGCTCTAGAAAAAACATTGTGGGATTTTGACCAAAGATTCAATATGCTGATGGCTAAAGTAAGCTTCCAAATGATGTATAAAATAAGGAGTGGTTTATTTTTTCTCTTGTACCACATATTCGAGGGCCGTTGATGCAGCAAAAGATTGAGTCACATATAGAAATGATTGGAGCTGGTGATGAAGCTAGAGGCCTCGCCTATTGCTGATGGTGCTGCCGAAATGGTTCAGATTCAGTCGCAGCTAGAGAACCTCACACTACAAATTCAGGATATCAAGAAGGGAAAAGAACGACAAGAGGACTTATGGTGCACAAAATGTACAATGGATGGACACACCAAGGATATATGTCTGACCTTCATGAATTATGTCACATATGGTGCACCTAACCCATTAAATGGGAAAGGGTTACCCTGGTGTCTTATATACTAGTCAAGAGGTCATTGTGATGAGGAATGTGTGTATTTTCAAAAGGTTGTGAGTACCCATGCAAACTTATTTTGTAAATTTTGTAGATCGCTAGAACATGATGAAAAATACTGTAGAGCATACCATCTCTTGAAAGAGAAAATAGTTGATACATACTTAATGAAAAATGAAGGGTTCCCTTAGGTTGAACATGTGCAAGCCTCATACCAACCTGCACAGTTCCCAACTAATTAGTACCAACAGCTGTATGCACTTCAACATCCATACATACAGCAAAACCCCTATCAGCAAAACTACCAGTAGAACTAGTACCCGTAGCAGCAACTACACCCTTAGGGAAGGGGTGGTGGAAACTTTAGAGGACGAGGTGGTGGAGGAGGATTTGGTAGGGGGAGAGGTCCAGTTACATGTTATAACTTTGGAAAAGTAGGTAACTTTTCCATAGATTTTTTGGAGCCTACAAGGACATGATCCTATTGTAAAGGGAAGGAACATAAAGTTGAACAATGCCCTCAGCTAATCACAAAGTGGCAAGAAAGAACTGTTGCTGCACCCAAGCCCCCACCAAACCCAAACTCAAATGAAAATGTGAATTTTTATATGATCGTGGATGAACCATGAGACATGAACATTACTGCCATAACAAGAGAAGGTGTGATGACTAGAGTAGAGCAAGGAAAACCACAAGAACAAATCCAGCCGCAAGTGAGGCTGGTGGCACAGGAAAAAGAATCATCGACCGGCCCAAAGCAGGAGGAAGTATTTTGCTATGTGCAATCAAACTTCATAATCCCTGAGGTACCATCAACATCAATAGAAGTCAAGGACATTCCAAAATGATTCCAACATCCATTCCAGAAGAAAGCTTCCACTGTAGTTAGTAAGTTGAGGCCTCTTCTATCAAGTTGTTTGATGTTTATCCAAGATAAACATGCTATTGTAGAGGTACAAGAAATAATAGATGAGATCCTTGTAGTACCACGCATTGATAAGAAGGTTAACCAAGTGCGAAAAAAATGTAATACTGGCCGTGAATTGAGAATGAATGTGCAGATAGGTGATTATAACATGGACTATATCATTTTAGATCTAGGGTCGGATGTAAATATCCTAACATGCCAGACTTGGGAAAGCATGGGTAATCTGCACTTGGACTGGTCTCCTATCTAGCTACATCTTCCCAATCAGGCGAAGGTACTACCCATTGGATGATTGAGCAATGTCGTCATCGATGTTGAAGGATTGCACACATATGTAGACTTTGAGGTCATCAACATTGTAGATGACACAAATCCTTACCCTACACTGCTAGGGATATATTGGGATATAGACAATCAAACAATTATAAATTTTAAGAAAATGATCCTCTCCCTTGAAGATGAGGAGATGAGATTAGTATCGTCCATTGATCCATTTGAGGGGCAAAGATATGTTGAAGCTATTTATAATGAGGTGCAGGTCGACTATCTCGATCAAATCTACAATGTTACATCCATGCATGAAGATCATATCAGTTTGGTGACAGATGGGAACCTAAGCTGGATGTGCACGATTTCATGTACATCTGATTTAGGGGAGGCTTTAGAGAATTGTAAAAATAGGTTACATGAAGTTTCCATGAGAAGGTGTGCAAGAGTCACAAGGTCTGTGTGACAAGTGGAGACCGAGTGAAGGGAGTTACCCACCTATGAGAGTTTCTTATACGCTTTCGATACGATGACCAAGACCTACGATAACTCTGAGCAGCTACGATAAGGAACCCAACAGGTCACACACATAGTTCTAAAGATTGACAAACACCCTATAATTCATAATACAATCCAGCAGGACAAGGAGGGTATGGTTGAGAAGATCAACGACGACAATTCTCACCCATATAGGGTAGCTACTCAACAAGAAAAAATACCCAGGGACACAGATGATAGCCCGACTAACTCCAGCGGGCCAAAAATAATGGAACTAAGCAAAGATCATAGAGTAATCCCAAATCACTTGTAGGATGAAGCAGTTGTACAAATTGCAGACCTCATGAAGAAATATCAGACCCTCCTCCCTCTAAACGGTGTAACAAGAAAGGGAATGGTGGAAGAATTAGAGAGGATGAAGATACCTTTGCGATAGTAAACCAACTCAACAATAGCTTCCGGCATGACATTGTCAATATATTAGGATAAAGCCATCCACAGAAGGGAGACTTATCCTACACTATGACAGCAGAGCCTTCACGCACCCACACAACCTAAAGGAAACTTGGCTATGGCCATATACCATCGCACCAACTATGGGTATGGGCATAGTACAACTTCAGAAAATTCGATGGTACCCACATCGCGAGTTTGGTAAATGGTAGTTGCTTGAAACCTTACTTCAACATGTAAAAAAAAAAGGCCAAAAGACGTAAACCATTATGTTGCAAGATTGCGATAGAACCAACAAAAAGCATGAGAAATAAACCACCCAGTGGTCACATCATCATGTATACCCAAGCGGAAGACCTAAAATGTGCAAGAGGAAAGATAGCTAGGTGCCAAAGAATGCAAAAAGCAGGAATGACAGGCTGGCTAGCATTAACCAATAGATCCATACCAAGGAACTGTACGGCTAGGTCACTTACATGGCCTTAAAGCAACCCAATATGAGGAGAAAGGTGGTGTACTGTTAGCTCTCATCAACCATATTAGCACTAATTACCATTAATGGTTTTAAAAGTACATCCCAAAAGGTCAGTTACAGAAATTAATGGAGAAAGCATTGGAAAAGGCAACCTATAAGCATGATTAGACCTTAAACTACTGTCAAAAAAATGATTGAAAGACATTTTCTACTATCTAAATATTCATTTCTTCATCAATATAGTTTTCTATTACGCACTGAGAGCACCAGAGCCGAACTACTACAGACCTGCATCATATCACTTGTTTTCCATCTTGTTCAATCCCATGGTAATCAACATTCCCAACGAGAGTGAGGCTTCAGACGCCACTATCATCTATGGCTTCCTAATTGAGGAGGAAGTAGAAATACAATTAGCTGCAAGCCCATAGTTGCAGCAGTCCCTAGAGACCAATGCGATGGCAAGAACCAAGAAGCCACAAACAATTCTGACCCTTGGTTCGCATCCTGTGACGAACCCAGTCCAAGAAATACCAATTATTCCAGGCGAGTCATCTGCATGACCACAACCGAGACAATAGAAATGTAAAGTTCCAGAAACTCCAGGTAAGCATGGAAAGACACCTGCTACTGACCAAGAAACTGATGATGAATATGAAGAACTACCACAACAGGTAGATCCACAAAGAGAATGGGTCGACCCAAACTTTCCAGCTTACATTACACCAAGAATACTTGGTGCAGTACATGCAGATCTCTCGGTGAAACCAATGACCACTTTAATCACACCAAGGATCCTTGTTGGCATACCTATATTAAAGGACATCCTACCCACATTAGCTATTTTGAAACTCTAGGGCTACGACACTCGGCAACAAGAATGATTACAGATAATAGACTGCATGGATATAAGACAGACTGCTAACCCTAATATCAAGATAATCAAACCACATAAGTGGGCTGAGGGACTAGCCACTTCAGGTCTAATAAACATGCTATTCATGCCTCATTTCATCCATAGTGTCCAACCCAGTACATATGTAAAGTAGTTATTGGTCTACATTCATAGAGGATACCTATGGCTAGATCATCCCACGGGGTCTTCACTTGTTGGCCAATATCCTATCACATTAGTTCATATTGTTGGTTTTAAAATGATCAAAAATCAAACCAATATATTGTAGGTATTGGGGGGATGAGAGGCTTAAGGTGGGGGTGGGTAGGGTGGTTTATAATGTTTGAGGTATAAAAAGGGGTGGGGAGGAGGTTTTAAGTATTGCAAGGGGGTTTCAACAAAAAGAGTTTGGGTCAATATCTCTTGAAATTAAGGGTATTCCTTAATATCCCATGATCGCACATGCTATGTGAGAGGTTCACTGAGTGAAGTCACCATGGATCAGCCATACCCAATTACCAATGAACAAATAGTGAGAATTACTAGGCTTCCAAGTGAAGGCAAAGACCCTTTGTCTTACCTCGCTAAACATAATACTCAGAACATTAAGAGGAAGCAAAACCTTCATCATGGAGGACGGGGATACTTAATTGGGCCCATCCAGGACAAAAGTGTCCGGGTTACTGCAAAAATATTACTCTGTAAAATATTTCATAAAGTGATAACGACGCAATGTTCCGTAGGAGTAATAGAAATTGCAGATTTATGTGCGTGGGGGAAGAACTTAAAGTGGTCATGGTACTTGCTCACTGCCTTGTTCAAAGATATGATGCTGGCACAACAAAAGGAAGGTCATAAATTCTACTATTCTTGGCTGCTAAGTTTGATCTTCTTCTCTGTCTGGGCTAACCCCCTAGATTATGTACATATGAATGTCCCAGTATCCTGTTTGGGGGGGAAATATCAGAATCTATGGGAAGACAAGGCCGACATGAAGAACTAGCAAGATAGAAATGTGGTATTCTTCTTGCACATAGAGGCACTGTGACAAGTTGTTTGACAAACCCATAGGATCCGCACCGCAGTTGTGCAAAGGTATGCTTCTTTTGTCAAATTTGAAGCTGATATGCATCATATAAATATGTTTCATGTAAAAGGTCCACCCTAGCAAATACATCAAGCCATATTTGTAGTAACCAACGATGATGTGGATGCAATTGTCAAGCTCTAGATGGAGTAATGGTGCGGACCACTTGCAGAACCACTTCCTAAAGAAAAGAATGTAGAAGAATTTCCAATTCACCAAGTTCATGGTGAAGAGAAAGAAGGTGACGATACCCAAGGGGACCCATCGCAAGAAAACTTGGAAGATGATGATGATACAAAGGACTCATACCACCATCCTTCCACATAGCCGCATGCTAAAGAGGATATGTAGACCCGTGTATAGCCCAAAGAAGGCCAATCATCGTGGAAGAAGTAGGAGGAAGACAGAGCAACAAACACCACTACCTTAATGGAGGATGAGTTGAAAGAACTTGCCAGCACTGTAGCGAAAGTTGCACAAGATAACCATGGTGGCTTAAGGGCCTAGCAAGAGAACATCGATGCTCAGGTCCAGACCCACCTCAATCACTTAAAAATATCTATCAATGAGGTTAAACACATGGTGGGCACCAAAGCATATCCCATTGATCCTAACATTCCACTACTTACAGCGCTGCAAGAAGCACCAATCAAGGTACTCATTTAGACGCAAGCACTTGAAGCAAAAGGAAGAGACAACTACAGATACTGATAATAGCACTACTGAGATAGAATTCTCCAAGTTACTCTTGGAGGAGATCCATGTCATCTAGCAGGTAGCTATAGCTGAATTCCAACTAAGGCAAAACATTGTTGCTCATCAAGCAACAAAATAGAAAAAGAAGGACAAAATGTGCAAGACCCTATTTCAAGGAAAGGAAAAGGAGCTGCAAGAGTGCACCAACTCCTTGGCTGAGAAGGATCAGAAAATCTTAGCCCGTGAGCAAATTTGTCATGTTGGTAGATTCTATTAAGAATGTCGTTGCAGCATTCCCGCCAAAGGTTGGGTAGGTCGATGAAGACTCCTTGGCTAAAGTGGCAAGGATTTTGGAGATTGTGCAAGATATTTAGCACCAAGTCGAATACCAGCAAGCCCAATAGATACCAAGCACACCCCCAGAGGTGTTGGAAGAATAAAAAACAGTAGTGTCTGAAGCTGCTACCAAACTTAAATTCAGAGAATCCATATGTGCAAGCAGACAATGTTGCGACCATTTTGGAAACATTGCTTGAGGATGGTGCAACTGAGAAAATAAGATAGCACATTCGCGAGGTAGATGAGCGCATCATTGCCGTGAAGGGGGACATGTAGAAGCTTCCCTCCAGCAAAAGGTCATTAAGCATGTAGAGATCAAAAGTCTCCAGTAGGAAGTCCAGACCCTTCGCAAGCAAGAGAAGGCTAGGGAAGCCCAGGTTGAGGAATTTGAGATGGAGGTAGAAAAGCTCACAGACCATATTCAGCCGATGCAGGAAAAGCTTTAAGGCATATTGCAATCAATAGAGAAAGAATTGTTGGAGCATGTACAATCCGACCAGGTGGAACAATTGGCTGTGCAAGTAGAGGATGCTACGATGGAAGTTGTGAAGATAGAAGCCCCGGTACAGGCATTCCAAGGAAAGGTTTGTGCTACTACACAAACAAACCCAGAACAAACAAGTTCACAATAATGTACAGAAATGTGACGAAGGTACCTGGCTAATTATATATATATATATATATATATATATATATATATATATTGAATTTTGTTTGAATTTTGGTGGCAACCATAACACCATGCGTGTGTAGTAGGATGGTAGAACTTAAGGTAAAAGTTGTGCAGAGTTGATGAGACACATTACAGCCGCTACCAAAACCGATTATTAAGCAAGTGATGGAAAATCCGAGATATCCAGCACATGCTAACAGACCATTAAATGCATCAAGATGTCGTGGAGATTTGGTGCTTGGACCACGGTAGCACTGCAACAAGCTCAAGCATGGAGAACTCAGTTACTGTGACCGTCCATCCCATCCGCATGTGCGCATGACTGTCATTACCCAAAAGTGGTGATGCCAATAATCATAGCATATCTAAGAAGGAAATTCGGTACATAAGGTGAGCATGTTGTCCTCATAATGCCACTGCATAATCCTGCATGAAAGAAGACGCAATTCTCTCCCTATAAGATCGGGGTTTACTTGCACTAAGAATACATCACTATATTATGTTACTTGACCACCAGTTATAGTTACAAATGAATTGGAGAGTCTCCTACTGAGTAGCCTTGAGGGCTAAAGCTGTTGTCGCAACTTTCAGTTTGTCTGGTGTGTCCAGAGATACCAAGAAGAAAGATGGTGATAGTCACCCAGTGGCTTCAACCCATTGACAAGCCTTCGGTGAAGTCATCCTTGGCTATTAGTATACCAGTAGAATAGTGGCCCTGTTGATGGCACCAGAGTGGGATCCTGTAGGGACCAGAGAGCCAGCCCATTTTAACAAGCTCTGCAGGAATCGGTCCACAGTATCTATAGTCTTTCAAAAATTCTGTAGGATTGGAAGACGACCATGACATCAACCTCTTCAAGCGGGATCTTTGGCTCTTGGTAGGCTACATGGGGTCCAATGAGAAAGAGTCAGCTTGAACTCTTTGCTGCTCAGGTGAAATTTGTCAAAGTTTGGAAAATCCCTCACCTCCACCACCCAGGATAGCAATACTTTTCCACTTTTCAATATGGACAAGTCCTCAAAGTTCATATTTATTGCAAAGAGGGTGGTGAAGACATCATTGTAGAAGAGAGAAACTCAAGGAATCATAGTAAGAGAACAAGCTACAGCAACCCGCAACAATGACGCATCAACTCTTCGGAGCATGAGAATGGACGAAGGACCAAGGACACCTAGATTGCTGTGTTGGAATGGGACAGTAAGCACCCTTGGTGAAATTGGATGAGGACTATGACAAGATGATGAGAGAGTCCCAGAGAAAAGACAACATTACTCTTCATAGGGATCTTGATCTCAACAAGAAGCGCATAATCTTACATTGCTAGCTCAAGCAAACTTTTCTATCGAATCCTCCATTCCCCATATTCTAAAATGGTGCTGTGAAACAAGCCATGATGGTGTCCTTCTCTCCACTGCAATAAAGATAGCAATTTGCAGATAGACTCAAAGAGTTCGGATAGAAATGCCAAGGTTGCGGTGATAGGGACGATGCGAGGATTGAAGATAAAGGTAAAAGGTCCTACGGTTTAGTGAAACGCAAGGGCCTTGGCACAGGCTTTGGTAGCAGTAAACCTTCTGTGATTGATTCTGTGGATTTACTTCAAGCAATTCCAAATGTGAAGATAGGCCAGATTAAAGACAGTGAGAGGTGAGAAACATGTGAACCTATCACAAAGTTGCCTTGAAAAAAAAAATAGATCTAGGAGCGGACTGCACAAGTTAAAATGTAGCTAAAAAAAAACTATCTATATTTTGTTTCCCAAAAGATACCACGCAGATTGGGCCACTCATATGTCCCTTGCTTAGTGGCTTGGGACGAGCCACATGTGAGTGTTGGGGGCCTGTTGGCCTGAGAAAGGGGCATAAGAAGGAACTTCCTGCATGCGGCCAAGGAAAATGTGTTGCGTGCATGATAGAAGCAAAGGAAGAGTGCAAAGGATAGAAAGGGCCTGAGAAGGCAGAGCGAAGGAGTGCATGGCAAAGGAAAGGAAAGCATAGATGCATGCAAGGGGAAAATTTCGAAAAAGAGACAAATACGGAATCCATATCATGGTCGTATAAGATGGCATAAGACTGCAACTATGCACATATGAGAAGATATTTGTAAGTCAGGCTAATAGTTCCTCATGTCAAGTCATGATCACTAGAGTTGTAACTAGAGGGGTGGCTGATGGTGACAGATAACAGACTACTAGGATGCAGTTGGCCCTATGTGGCCATGTAAATTAGTATAAATAGGAAGGATGCAATGGTTAGAAGGTTGGTCAGTCTTATTTTCCTGCTTTCGAGTTTATTTGGTTGATGTCGCAGAGCATGGTTAGTCCATTAGTCTGTAAGTTTTTCACTAATATTTGTTCAGTTTCCAGTAGATTGTTACCTAGTGGTAATCCATGGGAGGGGATGTTGGTCCTATTTTAATTTCATAGCGATTAGAAGAGGAGTAGACTCAGGAAGAGTATGGTAGTAGTAGAGGGGTTGTTGAGCCACGGATCTGGCTGCAGTGGGAGGAGACCGCCTGGAGTAGGAGTAGAGTAGATGAGTGAATAGAGAGCATGAGAACTATGAGTCTGAACTTAAATACATATCTCAAGATCATTCTGCATCCTACAGACTGGAAGGTGCTATATCCTTTCTCATGCCAGATGAAGAGCACCTTAGTGGTTTTTCCCAGATGGGTTTCCACATTATTCCTTTTGTCCAAATGAATGATTGATGTGGTGAATATTTATGTGACTGATTAGTAGTTTTTTTCCATGTAATATTAATTTGTTGAATTTTCATATGCTTAGCTAAGACATCAGTATATCATTTCATTTTTCATAACAAAAGCATATAAACATGATCACTGAAAGAAACAGTATCACAAGAACAACACAGATTTATCCTAGGAAAACCCTAAAGGGAAAAACCCAGCAAAAGCTTCCTCAATATAGATGCCCCAAAAAGGTAAAAAAGGTAAAACCAACAAGGAGATAAAAAACCTGATCCTCCTCCTTCTCCAACTACTTCTCTCCTCCACAAGTGCGCTACTCAAGTGAGAGTGTGTGTTACAAATGAGGAGCACTACACCTCTATTTATATTCATCCATTCACTTAAGTTAACTCATCTGTCATGTAGGCTCAAGTTAATCATGTAGGCTTGAGTTACACATGTAGGCTCAAGTAACCACACTGGGGTGCTAATGACCCACCTTTACAATTAGAGGGGACTACCTCATGACTCTTATTAGTTCTTCCGATTAGGTGCATCGAGGTACAAAGTAATACAAGTGGTTCTCCCAGTAGGACCATCGGGGACCACAAATAAATCCATATAGAATATTCTTCAAAGTTACAATATTTCAACACTCCCCCTTAACGAGAAGGGTATTCTATAACAACATCAAAAACAACAATAATAGGAGAGAGATAGAGGACATCATCAACATAATCAAGGTGATACATCTATAAAGCATTGGAATCTTTTCAACATCATGTAGTCTTCATATTCAATCTTTAGTCTTCAACATCATCAGGACTTTGACCACTTCGATCAACAACATCTTCAGCATCTTGACTCTTCAATCAGCAACAACATCTTCAGCACTTTGACCTTTCAATCAACAACATCTTCAACATTTTGACCTTTCGATCAGTAACATCATCTTCAACACTTTGAACTTTCAATTAGCAACATCATCTTCAACACTTTGACCTTTCGATCAACAACAGCTTCTTCAGCAATTTGGCCTTTCGATCAGCAACAACATCATCATCATACTCTGATCTTTCGATCAGAAACATCATCATGAAAACATCATCAAAACATCAACATAGAAGCATAATCATCATACTCTGATATTTCGATTAGAAACATCATCAACTGAACATCATCATATTGTAACATCAACTCATCATCATATTCTGATCTGTCATCATCATCATACTTTGATAATACGACATCATCATCATTAGGATCTCATCATCATCACATTCTAATATTTTGATTAGAAACATCATCATCATCATCGCATTCTGATCTTTCGATCAGAAAACATCATCATCATCAGCAACATCATAATCATAAGCAACTTCTGATCTTCCGATTAGAAAACATCATCATCAGCAGCAACAACATCATCATTATATTCTAATCTTTCAATTAGAGAACATCATCATCATCAGCAACTTCTGATCTTTCATTCAGAGAAACATCATCATTATCATATTCTGATCTTTCGATCAGAGAACATAATCATCATCAACAACAACAGCATCATCACATTCTAATCTTTTAATCAGAGAACATCATCATCATCAGCAACTTCTGATCTTTTGATCAAAGAACATCATCATCATTAGCAACATCTGATCTTTCGATCAGTACGTCATCATCATCATCAGCTACAACCTGCAATCCACAACTCAAAGACAAAAATTATTTGGATCACTTTTGGACTTAAAGTCTAAGGATGATACAATCCCACCACATTCTCGACAACTGAAGTTACCGTATTGATTACGGGAGAATCAGTCCCTATCACTTTAGGACTAAGTCCAAGGATGATGCAATCCTACCACATTCTCGAGGACCGAAGCCAC
>LPNX011164388.1:95455-142334 GCA_001517045.1 Pseudotsuga menziesii
ATCCCTATCACTTTAGGACTATGTCCAAGGATGATGCAATCCTATCACATTCTCAAGGACCGAAGCCACCAGATTGATTACGGGAGAATTAGTCCCTATCACTTTAGGATGATGTCCGAGGATGATTCAATCCTACCAAATTCTTTAGGACCGAGGTCACTGGATCTATTATGGATAGATGTCTTGGGATGATACAATCCCTCTTCATTCTCGAAGACTGAGGTCTCCGGATCACTTTAGGGAAAGTACCAGGGATGATACAATCCCACTACGTTCTCGAGGACCAAGGTCACTAGATCTATTGTGGATAGATGTCCCTGGATGATACAATCCCTCTTCACTCTCGAGGACTGAGGTCTCTGGATCACTTTAGGGAAAATACCCAGGGATGATACAATCCCACTGCAACATCACTAGTCCCCCTTTCGAGGAATGTCTTTCCAAACAACACCAAGCTTGTCTCGAAAGTGTTTGAACTCTACTCGAGGTAGAGGCTTCATCAGTACGTCATCATCCAAACCATCATCATTGACATCTTCAGTATGTGAATACTGAAAACATCATCATCTCTATATTCAGTATAGAAATATGAAATCACCATCATCTGCATCTACAGTATGTAAATACTGAAATATCATCTATATCTTCAGTATGGGAATACTGAAATCATCATCATTTATATATTCAGTATGGGAATACTAAAATCATCATCATCTATATCTTCAGTATGGGAATACTGAAACATCATCATCTCTATATTCAGTATAGGAATACTGAATCACCATCATCTGCATCTACAGTATCATCATCTGCATCTTATCTTGTATGTAGAAATACTGGATTTCTATGTGTTATGTTGGAACACAGGGTTCTTTGTCATCACAACTATGGTTGTCACATAGAATCATTGTAGTATCCATCTTCAGGTCAAAGAGACCTGATATTAGCTTCTAAATCCATATGGCTTCACAACTTAGTAGAGCAATCTGCTATGTATTCTGCTTCAACTGTGCTAAGAGAAACACTAGACTATTTCCTGCTAAACCATGAACTCATAGCAGAACTCAAACAAAATCATATACCTAATGTGATTTTCCTGTCCGAGATACTTCCAGCCCAATCTGCATCTATGTAGCCATACAATCTATACTCATGGCTACCATCATAGTATAGACCAAAGTCTATAGTCCCTTTTAGATATCTCATCCCATGCTTTGCAGCTACTAGGTGAACCCGTCTTGGTTGAACAAGATATTGACTTAAGGTGTTTACAGCAAAACAAATGTCTGGTCTAGTATTTGTCAAGTAACTCAATGACCCAATGATCTGTCTATAGTGAGTCACATCCACTAACTCTGATGAGTCATCAGCTAACAGCTTCAGGTTGGATTCCATGGGTGTGACCATGGCTTTGCATTCCAACATATTGAATCTCTCCACTATCTCTACCGCATACTTTCCCTGGTTGAGAAAGATTCCTTCTGAACTTTGCCATACTTCCAGACCTATGAAATAATGCATTAACCCAAGGTCTTTCATCTCAAATTCTTCTGCTAGTTTCTTCTTTCTTTCCATGATCTATTTCTCATTCTGTGTCAAGAATAAGTCATCCACATATAATAACAGGATGACAGGTTCATCTTCTACAACCTTGTAGTAAAGGTTAGGATTGCCTTTACTCTTGGAAAGGCCCATGCTCATCAGGAAACTACCTATTCTTCCATACCAAGCTATGGGAGCTTGCTTCAGGCTTGCATATGTGAGTCCATCTATCTTCAACTTCAAATCCTTGTGACTATTCGATGTAAAACTCTTCCTCAATCATTCCATTAAGGAAGGCTTGTCTTTACTTCATCATGGAAGAAACTACCATGATAGTTCTAAAGGAAGTGTACCTTACTTCCTAGAGTAAGTGCCTCTTCAGAATTAATTCCCTCTTTCTGATAGAAACCTCTAGCCACAATTCTTTCCATACCACATTCTTGATTTCTGGTTTAAGTACTATATCCAAACATTATTCTAGTATTCTTTCATCATAACATCTTCCATGAGTTCGTCTTGTTAGGTCATCAACATATCCTAGTCTTCTGAATTCAACCTTGAAGGTTGGAACCCACTTTACTCTTGGTAAAGTCTCAATCCATCACGAAGCTATCCATCATGTCGTACCATGTCGAACTCAGATAGCTTTTGTAGTCACTCCCCCTGAAGTGGAGTATCATCTTCCCTCTTCATTCTGTACAGGTGGTTCTATGCTTGATATATACTGGTCAATAGAGTATGTCATGCCATAGTCTATTCTTTTTGAGGCAAATCACAAACCTTGCTTTGTACACTTGTTCTTGTGGATCCATATGGAGGATGCTATGTACTTCCATTTATGTCTCGAAATCATATTGTATACATCATTCCCCATGATCAACTGTTATTCTTTGATCATAGCTTCTTTCATAGCATTATTTTCTTCATCCTGAGTTATCTCTCGTACCCATGGTGGTCTTCATCCTTCGAGGTGGATCTACCGCTCTCTGAAGCTCTTTCTTCCATCATGGTGTCTCTGACCCTGGGAGCTTCATATTTTATTGCAGTGAATATTGAATTGTCATCACTTGTTATTTAGAACAAGTCTCATTCTTCTTGTAGGAGGTTGTACAAGACCTTCCCTACAATTCAAATGCACCAGCTGCATGGTTAGAACTATTTCATAAAACATATGCATAACGACAAATTCTTATGCATCATGCAACTGTTTAGCAAATACAACATTCATCCATATCTCACATAAAATTTCTAGATGCCTTCCATCTCTATCATGACACTATTGAGATTGTGCACTAATCCAATATGTCATCAAGGTGGCTTCATTCTAGATAAGTAGCAATGGAGAGAACCATGAGCTACTTACCCATCACATGCATATTAGTAGTATACAGTCATTAATGCAAACAATATATCATGCGTAACACATCAACTGAATATAATCAAACGTATAACAAAACAATATCATGAAGTGACAATTGAATACTTATCTTTTATTTGTTTCATGGGTAAACTCCATCTTGATCATTCTGCTTCATCATCTTCTACATTCATGACATCATCATTTCTTATTTAAATGATAAAATGGATAAGAGGATCTTCAAGAATTGAGTTCTTCACATTCATCATCGCTTGAGGGATCTTCTTTGAATGGTGAGAGCTTGATCTTCAATTGCTCCCATATTCTTCTTCTCTTCTTATGAGTTGAGCTTCTTCTTCTTCCCGAAGTCAACTGAAAGTAATCACTTACTTCTGGCATACATTCTTCGCATGAATGAATCCCATGATCCTGGAAGACCATTCAAGGTGGCTATCACCACTTCTGCATTCTCCGCTTCTTCTTCTACTACTTCAAGATGTTATGCATTCTGGATCTTCACATTCTTCAACTGTTTTCTCAAATCCATCTTCTGAATTATGTTCTTATCTTCAAATAGCTTGATCAAGAAATCAAACACATAGGGGTTCTAAATGATATTAATTAATTACCCTAGGGAAAATTGCTAAAATAATTATGTAACAGGGTTATACTTACTTTGATTTATTGTCATTTTCAATATTATTCAATTAATTATGTGGAAAATAATATTCCATTAATAGGAGGGTCACTTGGGCAAGCCAACTTGCCAAGGAGGAAATAAAATTTGTCATACGAGTGACAAAAGAAAAAAAAAAGATGTCAGACACAAAAGAGGAAACTTTGGGCCAAGGTAGGGTGCAGTTTCCATTTGGAGACTCGATCACAAAAGCAGGAAGTTTAGAAAAAACTGTCATAAAAAAAAGCAGCAACTCTAGGGTGCAATTTCCATTATGGTGTTTAGTGACAAAAGTAGGTAGTGCAGGAAAATATGTCATAGGGAAAAGAAACAACTCTTCGCCAAGGAGGACGTAGTTTCCAAATTGGATGAAGGTGGATGAAAGGGAAACATTATTCTTGACTCACACATGATAATTTCCTCATGGAGGGAAAATTCATTGCTAGGTTTAGGGTTTTTGGAAAGGGAAACTTGCTCAATAGGCTGTTGAATTCCCCAACAAGTCACCAAAGGGTTATTTAAAGGTAGTGGGAGATCCATTACTCAGTTTGGATGTTTCATTATTCTTATTTTTATGAAGCTAATGATTCCTTTATGATTTTTGTTCCTCAGGTTCTTGGGAGATGCACCCGAAGGTTCTCATTCCCTTTCTCTTCTTCCCCTCTTCTCCCCTTCTCATTGCAGTTTACATTGGATATATGGAGCATATATTTGATTTATTTCAAATATTTTTAGAAGAATCCAGCCATATAATACTGTATATAATATTTCATTAATAGGTCTATGAGTTTCCAGTAGCTAAGGGTTCAAACGTACATGTCCTTCCTTGAATTCGGTCTTCAAAATACACTATAATGATGCACAATTTTTAAGAGAGTGTTATAGTTCATTGATGAGAGTAATTTAAAAACATTTTTCTGTAATATGATATCATAAATATTCTCTACAAATTTTATTCCAAACTGATTTAAAATGGCTGAGTTTTACTCGTTTTAGTGGACCTATTTTAGATTTGAATTGTAAAACAAATAGTTTTGTTGTAACTTTCATATTTTGACTTGTATGACTCCAAATAACACCATTAATTTTCTGATGAGACATTAAAAGGAATATCTAAGTCCCCAAATTCTAAAACAGAGAATTTGAATCACCCTTACCCTGTTTGGAAAATCCCAAAGATGGAGCTAGTGACATGCCTTGTGAGTTAGTCTCACATTTACAACTTGAAGAATAATTTCCTTTTCCTTTTATCTATTATAAAAATTTATGAACATATTATTAATGTCTCATAATATTATATAAAAACCTTATTCATTTTATACAAGCCCATGGTTGTTATATTTGACAAAATCTTTCTACTTTCACGGTCAGGTGATCTAGAAGCGTGGGAGTGGGTTTCATTGAATGATGATTCCAAAAAATAAATGGTGCCTCATATAAATGTGTTATATAAGATATTTTATGATTCATAGAAGTTTCCTTTAATTCTCTCCACATCCCACTTCCTTGTTTGCAAAAGTATCAGCCACATTTCTAGTTTTGGCCTAGTCTCAAGAGATTTCTAATTCAGTGCAAATTTTCATGTAAGATTTTGGATAAAAATTATATCAAAGGTAATATTCTGATCTAATTAAAGATAAGGGTCATTAAATTAATAACATATCTCTGATTTCAATTTGATGAATCATTTCAGTTTGAGTCCTTCTAGTCAAAAAGTGTAATTTCCTAGCACTTACTTTGACAAGTTTTTGCACCAAGTCTTTGTCTGGAGTTAGTATCTCTGAAATATGAATCAGGGGAATTACAGTGGTATAAAATCTATTTCCTTTCCTCATCCTATGGAAAAAATACTATCTATCAACTAACATTTCAGATCACTAAGTCAAGTTGCAACCATGAGGCTCCTACGAATGATTGAAGAATAACTTGGGGAGTATGAAGAACAAGGATATCAAGAGCCCTCATGCAGTACCTCAGGAATATGTGGTAGGAATGATGTTGAATGATTTCTATCTCCCACTTGATGATTATTCCTTTTGGAATAAGTATACAAATTCTCAATGGGAAAATTTTTAATGGAAGGAACTCCAAGGCATCCTTCCTATATTCCATGGAATACTATGCTTCGAAAGAAGAGATAAGTGAATTCTTGACTTTTCGATAGTAATACAGTCCTGAGACATAAAATTTATTTAGATATCCCTACTATAGGACAAACATGAAAATGATTTCACACATGGTTGATGGAGTATGAAAGGAAGTGGGAAAAAATGGTTTCCACCTGGAGAAAAAAAGGAATATTGATCAAATCCATCTGCTTGTCAAAGTAGTAAGAGAATGTTTCGTTTTTCTCCAAACAAAACTTCCAATGAACATCAATATGAAGAAGCCTCAATTTCCTTGAAGAAGAAGAGAAATAAATTGAATACAAAGATCCATGAGTTGAAGTGTAAATCACCAGAAGGTGTTTGCATAAGAGGAGATGTTGAAGAGGAATGCACTTCAAGATTCCTTGTGGGTGATCTCCAGATCACTTCTCAAGATGTGGGCTCATTTATGTGTTAAGAGACATATTTTGGATTATATCCCAAAGAAGAATACAAATCATAGTTACAGTCACCACTGGAGACACATAAGGAAGAATAAAGAATGTCCACACCGCGTAGGTGTGAACTAGACAATTTGTTGGAGGAGCAGGACACCTTAGTATCACTTTAGGAAGATGCTAATATGAAGGATATGGATGATAATGGTTATTATTTTTTCAGTATCCATATTTACTTAACAGCATAAGATTCATGGGAGGTTGAAAATATTTCACTTTCCTATGAGGACTGCAAAATGAAGGGCAATGATGAGGGAAAATAATTCACTCCTACTTTCTTTGTTGGTGAACCCAAAATCAGTGCAGAGGAGGGTGAGGTTGTCAATGATGATAAGGGATCTTTTGGATCAGATCAAAGAGAAGAACATATATCATATCTAAAATCATCAATTGAATTCCTAATGAAGTGTAAGACAAGCGCCCACCAGCTGTGTGTGAAGTAGAAAATTCGAAGGACAAAAATATGATGCAAATGGATGCACACAATTCAGATTTTTGTACTTATTGGAAGCATGATGAAGACAAAACTCCAAACTATGAGGTGATTTCTGATTTTTGCATAGATTACACTTCATTGCATCCCTATGATATACGTCCCCCTTCATACAGTGTAAATGAATTGAGAATATCTTATAATGTTGATGTGTCTACTAAAAAAGGAAAATAAGCTTTGGATTTATGCCATAAGAAATTTGAGTATGTATGTCAGCCATTGGATGAAGGACACTTGATGGAGGATCTTCTTTGTAAGCCACATCATTTGAGTGGATAACCAAAGGAGGACAGAGAGAATATTATGGAATTCATGAACAACCTTGTTGAGATCAATTCCTTGGTGCCAAGATGTTGTTGAAAATATTCTCGAGGAGAGATCAAAGGAGAAGCCTTTCCGGAGGAGTGCATAGCACTAAAATAAGGCATGGAAAAGATGAAGGAGAGATATATGAAACTACGGTATGAAAGAGATAATATACTCATGCTTTCTGAAATGTACCATTGTGCATTTAATAAGGAAGAAGAAGAATTGGAAAGGATGACTGTTGGCCGCTTTTCCCCACTTGCATGACCCAGGTTCTGTGCAGCCCGCCAATCCAGCAACTACCCAAGATACTGGACCGATAGAGAAAGCCCCATCATAAACACTTGCGAAGCAGGCACAGTCTCACCTGAGATATCTCATAGATGGGTAACCATCGAAACCATGTTTCCATGATTGTTGGGGAAGTATAGTCCCTTGGTTTGCAACTAAGAAGCTCAACAAAGGCAGCAGGATAGCTAGATGGAGGAGTCGATTCTACGTGAATGAGCACAAATGTATGTCATCATGCATGACCCAAATTGCCTTCCTCCCTCGTAGCTAGTGCAACTCATGTGGCGCAGCTGACTCGCATGAATCGCCTCTATGACTTAAGTCAGTATTCATAACAGAAATTATCCAGAAGGATATATATTTATATAGTATCAATTCGATAAGATATTATGTTCATCCATCTATCGATTGCAAGAAACTAACAAGAACTAAACCATAATTATGTTGAAATACTGTAACTTCGAAGAATATTCTATATGTATTTCTTTGTGGTCCCCGATGGTCCTACCGGGAGAACCACTTGTATTACTTTGTACCTCGATGCTCCTAATCGAAAGAACTAATAAGATTCATGAGGCAGTCCCCTCTAATTGTAAAGGTGGGTCATTAGCACCCCAGTGTGGTTACTTGAACCTACATGTGTAACTCGAGCCTACATGATTAAATTGAGCCTACATGACAGATGAGTTAACTTAAGTGAACGGATGAATATAAATAGAGGTGTAGTGCTCCTCATTTGTAACACACACTCTCACTTGAGTAGCGCACTTGTGGAGGAGAGAAGTAGTTGGAGAAGGAGGAGGATCAGGTTTTTGATCTCCTTGTTGGTTTTACCTTTTTTACCTTTTTGGGGCATCTATATTGAGGAATATTTTGCTAGGTTTTTCCCTTTAGGGTTTTCCCAGGATAAATCTGTGTTGTTCTTGTGATACTGTTTCTTTCAGTGATCTTGTTTATATGCTTTTGTTATGAAAAATGAAATGATATTCTGATGTCTTAGCTAAGCATATCAAAATTCAACATGGTATCAGAGCTAAACTGAATAGGATAGCTTTCATAAGATATAGAAGCTAGGGATTCTTAATTTTTGGTACTCTCTCCACAATCAATCAGCAAAATAAGGCTAGGCTGACTCTCTATTGAAGGGTGCATCTTTCTGTCAAAGCAGAATTCGATTCCGAGCATTTTCAGTTTTTGGTGCGGGAAATTAGGGATTCTTACTAAAGAGGAATTTTTTGATTGATCCTGGCATAAGATTTATCTCCTCATAAAAATCAAAGTTTAGAGACCTGGATCAATATTTTTGGTTGGGTGAAACTCCAGGAAATTCAAACCCTAGTTTGACCTCGAACTAGAAAAACCCTAAATACTAAACCTGATACGTTTTGGTACATTCCATAAATACCAATATTGGTGAAGGATCAGGAGCTGAAAAATTCAGAGGCCAAATATAAAATCCTGATGTACACTGTGTCCAACATGTAGCCTCATATTCACTATATTCTGGGAGATATGATCCGTTAAAGTTGGGGTTCGAGCCTCCTCCAGAATTCATCCCTAAACAAGACACCTGGGGAAAATTGCTCTAGAGTGGGCTACAGAGGTCCAAATTAAATTCCTGAAGATGTTACATAAATATCATGGACTTTAATTTCTGTGGTCCTAATTTCAGAACCCGAAGATGAAACAATGACACATGGTAGGCTGTACAACTTCGCTGTCCTGAACTGTCCTGAAACAGGTCACCTTGGGAAAAGGATCATAAATCCCAATTGGTGAAACCAATTCTGATGAAACATATGGTGTTGGATCAGGGACATGAAAATTTACCTCAGTGATAAATACCAGACATAGAGGAGCTGTAATTTCGGAGATATAACAGAAGCAGTGACAGGAATTTTTGCAGAAGAAATTGGAAAACTAGGGCTTCCTATTCCGAGAGCTTTCCTCCACTGTTTTCAGAAAAGGAGTACATTGGACAGCTCCATTTGAAGATATATATATTTATATCCAATAATATATAAAATATTCCAAGTTTTGAAAAGTAGGGTTTCTCTGACAAACCCTACATCAGCCGGCTCCGAAAGCAGGACAGACACCTCAAATCGGTAAGATCTAATCTTTTGCTATTTGAATTTGAGGTTCTCATTTCAAAGTGATATATCACATCAGCTTGTTGATAAGCTTGGTGAAGTTGACAACTTTCAAGCATGGAAGTATTTGATCTCTCTGAAGAAAATGAATTGGACACCTACATGAGTAGGGAGGCCCTTGTTCCATACGGAGATGAGGCTCAAAGCCTTACACAAGAAGAACTTGATCAAGGCCAAGAAGATCATTATTGATTCAATCACGGATCAAATTGTACCACAAGTGTCATCCCTAAAGACACCGAAGATGTTTGATTCCTTGATCAAGCTATTTGAAGATAAGAACATAAATCAGAAGATGGATTTAAGAAAATAGTTGAAGAATGTGAATATCCAGAATGCAAAACATCTTGAACTAGTAGAAGAAGAAGCGGAGAATGCAGAAGTGGTGATAGCCACCTTGAATGGTATCCCAGGAACATGGGATTCATTCATGCGAAGAATGTATGCTATAAGGAAGTGATTACTTTCAGTTGACTTTGGGAAGAAGAAGAATCTCTACTCATAAGAAGAGAAGAAGAATATGGGAGCAATTGAAGATCAAGCTCTCACCATTCAAAGAAGATCCCTCAAGTGATGAGGAATGTGAAGAACTCAATTCTTGAAGAACCTCTTATCCATCTTATCATTTAAATAAGAAATGATGATGTCATGAATGAAGAAGATGATGAAGTAGAATGATCAAGATGGAGTTTACCCACGAAACAAATAAAAGATAAGTATTCAATTGTCACTTCATGATATTGTTTTGTTATACGTTTGATTATATCCAGTTGATGTGTTATGCATGATAGATTGTTTTCATTATTGACTATATACTACTAATATGCATGTGATGGGTAAGTAGCTCATGGTGCTCTCCATTGCTACTTATCTAGAATGAAGCCGCCTTGATGACATATTGGATTAGTGCACAATCTCAATAGTGTCATGATAGAGATGGAAGGCATCTAGAAAGTTTATGTGAGATATGGATGAATGTTGTATTTGCTAAACAGTTGCATGATGCATAAGAATTTGTCATTATGCATATGTTTTATGAAATAGTTCTAACCATGCAGCTGGTGCATTTGAATTGTAGGGAAGGTCCTGTACAACCTCCTACAAGAAGAATGAGACTTGTTCTAAATAACAAGTGATGAAAATTCAAGATTCACTGCAATAAAATATGAAGCTCCCAGGGTCAGAGACACCATGATGGAAGAAAGAGCTTCATAGAGTGGTAGATCCACCTCGAAGGGTGAAGACCACCATGGGTACGAGAGATAACTCAAGATGAAGAAAAGAATGCTATGAAAGAAGCTATGATCAAAGAATAACAATTGATCATGGGGATTTATGTATACGATATGATTTCGAGACATAAAGGGAAGTACATAGTATCCTCCATATGGATCCACAAGAAAAAGTGTACAAAGCAAGGTTTGTGATTTGCCTCAGAAAGAATAGACTATGGCATGACATGCTCTATTGACCAGTATATATCAAGCATAGAACCACCTGTACAGAATGAAGAGGGAAGATGATACTCCACTTCACAGGGAGTGACTACATAAGATATCTGAGTTCGACATGGTATGACATGATGGATAGCTTCGTGATGGATCGAGACTTTACCAAGAGTAAAGTGGGTTCCAACCTTCAAGGTTGAATGCAGAAGACTAGGATATGTTGATGACCTAACAAGATGAACTCATGGAAGATGTTATGATGAAAGAATACTAGAATAATGTTTGGATATAGTACTTAAACCAGAAAGCAAGAATGTGGTATGGAAAGACTTGTGGCTAGAGGTTTCTATCAGAAAGAGGGAATTAATTCTGAAGAGACACTTACTCCAGGAAGTAAGGTACACTTCCTTTATAACTATCATGGTAGTTTCTTCCATGATGAAGTAAAGAAAAGCCTTCCTTAATGGAATGATTGAGGAAGATTTTTACATCGAATAGTCACAAGGATTTGAAGTTGAAGACAGATGGACTCACATATGCAAGTTGAAGAAGGCCCTCTATGGCCTGAAGCAAGTTCCCGTAGCTTGGTATGGAAGAATAGATAGTTTCCTGATGAGCATGGGCCTTGCCAAGAGTAAATCCAATCCTAACCTTTACTACAAGGTTGTAGAAGATGAACCTGTCATCCTGTTATTATATGTGGATGACTTATTCTTGACACATAATGAGAAATAGATCATGGGAAGCAAGAAGAAACTAGCAGAAGAATTTGAGATGAAATACCTTGGGTTAATGCATTATTTCATAGGTCTGGAAGTATGACAAAGTTCAAAAGGAATCTTTCTCAACCACGGAAAGTATGTGGTAGAGATATTGAAGAGATTCAATATGTTGGAATGCAAAGCCATGGCCACACCCATGGACTCCAACCTGAAGCTGTTAGCTGATGACTCATCAGAGTTAGTGGATGTGACTCACTACAGGCAGATCATTGGGTCATTGATGTACTTAACAAATACCAGACTAGACATTTGTTTTACTGTAAACACCTTAAGTCAATATCTTATTCAACCAAGATGGGTTCACCTAGTAGTTGCAAAACATGTGATGAGATATCTGAAAGGGACTATAGAATTTGGTCTATACTATGACGGTAGCCATGAGTATAGATTGTATGGCTACACAGATGCAAATTGGGCTGGAAGTATCTTAGATAGGAAAAGCACATCAGGTAGATGCTTTTGTTTGAGGTCTGCTATGAGTTCATGGTTTAGCAGGAAACAGTCTAGTGTTTCTCTTAGCACGGTTGAAGCAGAATACATAGCAGATTGCTCTACTAAGTTGTGAAGCCATATGGATTTAGAAGCTGATATCAGGTCTCTTTGACCTGAATATGGATACTACAATGATTCTATGTGATAACCATAGTTGTGATGACAAAGAACCTGGTGTTCCGACATAACACATAGAAATCCAGTATTTCTACATACAAGATAAGATGCAGATGATGATACTGTAGATGCAGATGATGGTGATTCAGTATTCCTATACTGAATATAGAGATGATGATGTTTCAGTATTTACATACTGTAGATGCAGATGATGGTGATTCAGTATTCCTATACTGAATATAGAGATGATGATGTTTCAGTATTCCCATACTGAAGATATAGATGTTGATGATTTTAGTATTCCCGTACTAAAGATATAAATGATGATGATTTTAGTATTCCCATACTGAAGATATAGATGATATTTCAGTATTTACATACTGTAGATGCAGATGATGGTGATTTCATATTTCTATACTGAATATAGAGATTATGATGCTTTCAGTATTTCTATACTAAATATATAGATGATGATGCTTTCAGTATTCACATACTGAAGATGTAGATGATGATGGTTTGGATGATGATGTACTGACGAAGCCTCTTCCTCGAGTAGAGTTCGAACACTTTCGAGACAAGATTGGTGTTGTTCGGAAAGACCTTCCTCAAAAGGGGGAGTAGTGATGTTGCAGTGGGATTGTATCATCCCTTTGAATTTTACCTAAAGTGATCCGAAGACCTCAGTCCTCGAGAATGAAGAGGGATTGTATCATCCCGGGACATCTGTCCACAATAGATCCAGTGACCTCGGTTCTCGAGAACCTGGTGGGATTGTATCATCCCTGGGCACTTTCCCTAAAGTGAGCCGAAGACCTCGGTCTTCGAGAATGAAGATGGATTGTATCATCCCAAGACATCTATCCATAATAGATCCGGTGACCTCGATCTTAAAGAATGTGGTAGGATTGCATCATCCTTGGACATCGTCCTAAAGTGATAGGGACTGATTCTCCTGTAATCAATCCAGTGGCTTCGATCCTTGAGAATGTGATAGGATTGCATCATCCTTGGACATAGTCCTAAAGTGATAGGGACTGATTCTCCCGTAATCAATCCAGTGGCTTCGGTCCTCGAGAATGTGGTAGGATTGCATCATCCTTGGACATAGTCCTAAAGTGATAGGGACTGATTCTCCTATAATCAATCCGGTGGCTTCGGTCCTCGAGAATGTAGTAGGATTGCATCATCCTTAGACATAGTCCTAAAGTGATAGGGACTGATTCTCCCATAATTAATCCGGTGGCTTCGGTCCTTGAGAATGTGGTAGGATTGCATCGTCCTTGGACTTAGCCCTAAAGTGACAGGGACTGATTCTCCCGTAATCAATACGGTAACTTCAGTTGTCGAGAATGTGGTGGGATTGTATCATCCTTGGACTTTAAGTCCAAAAGTGATCAAAAGAATTTTTGTCTTTGAGTTGTGGATTGCAGGTTGCAGCTGATGATGATGATGACGTACTGATCGAAAGATCAGATGTTGCTAATGATGATGATGTTCTCTGATCGAAAGATCAGAAGTTGCTGATGATGATGATGTTCTCTGATTAAAATATTAGAATATGATGATGATGCTGTTGTTGATGATGATGATTTTATCTGATCAAAAGATCAGAATATGACAATGATGATGTTTCTCTGAACGAAAGATCAGAAGTTGTTGATGATGATGATGTTCTCTAATTGAAAGATTAGAATATAATGATGATGTTGTTGCTGCTGATGATGATGTTTTCTGATCGGAAGATCAGAATTTGCTTATGATTATGATGTTGCTGATGATGATGATGTTTTCTGATCGAAAGATCAGAATGCGATGATGATGATGATGTTTCTAATAGAAAGATTAGAATATGATGATGATGAGATCCTAATGATGATGATGTCGTATTATCAAAGTATGATGATGATGATAGATCAGAATATGATGATGAGTTGATGTTAGAGTATGATGATGTTGCTGATCGAAAGGTCAAAATGCTGAAGATGTTTCTGATCGAAAGGTCAAAGTGCTGAAGATGTTGTTGCTGATTGAAGAGTCAAGATGCTGAAGATGTTGCTGATCGAAGTGGTCAAAGTAGTGATGATGCTGAATACTAAAGATTGAAGATGAAGACTACATGATTTTGAAAAGCTTCCAATGATTTATAGATGTATCACCCTGATTATGTTGATGATGTCCTCTATCTCTCTCCTATTATTGTTGTTGTTGATGTTGTTATAGAATACCCTTCTTGTTAAGGGGGAGTGTTGAAATATTGTAACTTCGAAGAATATTCTATATGTATTTCTTTGTGGTCCCCGATGGTCCTACCGGGAGAACCACTTGTATTACTTTGTACCTCGATGCTCCTAATCGGAAGAACTAATAAGAGTCATGAGGCAGTTCCCTCTAATTGTAAAGGTGGGTCATTAGCACCCCAGTGTGGTTAATTGAGCCTACATGTGTAACTCAAGCCTACATGATTAACTTGAGCCTACATGACAGATGAGTTAACTTAAGTGAATGGATGAATATAAATAGAGATGTAGTGCTCCTCATTTTTAACACACAATCTCACTTGAGTAACGCACTTGTGGAGGAGAGAAGTAGTTGGAGAAGGAGGAGGATCAGGTTTTTTATCTCCTTGTTGGTTTTACCTTTTTTACCTTTTTGGGGCATCTATATTGAGGAATATTTTGCTGGGTTTTTCCCTTTAGGGTTTTCCCAGGATAAATCTGTGTTATTCTTGTGATACTGTTTCTTTAAGTGACCATGTTTATATGCTTTTGTTATGAAAAATGAAATGATATATTGATGTCTTAGCTAAGCATATGAAAATTCAACAAATTAATATTACATGGAAAAAAACTATTAATCAGTCACATAAACATTCACCACATCAATCATTCATTTGGACAAAAGGAATAATGTGGAAACCCATCTAGTAAAAACCACTAAGGTGCTCTTCATCTGGCATGAGAAAGGATATAGCACCTTGCAGTCTATAGGATGAAGAATTATCTTGAGATATGTATTTAAGTTCAGACTCATAGTTCTCATGCTCTCTGGTTCACTCATATACTCTACTCCTACTCCAGGCGATCTCCTCCCACCGCAGCCATATCCGCAGCTCAACAACCCCTCTACTACTACCATACTCTTCCTAAGTCTACTCCTCTTCTAATCGCTATGAAATTACAATAGGACAAACATCCCCTCCCATGGATTACCACTGGATAACAATCTACTGGAAACTGAACAAAGATTAGTGAAAAACTTACATACTAATGGACTAACCATGCTCTGCAACATCAACCAAATAAACTCGAAAGTAGGAAAATAAGACTGAACAACCTTCTAACCATTGCATCCTTCCTATTTATACTAATTTACATGGCCAAATAGGGCCAACTACATCCTAGCAGTCTGTTATCCGTCACCATCAGCCACCCCTCTAGTTACAACTCTGGTGATCATGAATTGACACGAGGAACTATCAGCCTGAGTTACACATATCTTCTCATATGTGCATAGTTGCAGTCTTATGCCATCTTATACGACCATGATATGGATTTCGTATCTATCACTTTTTCGAAATTTTCCCCTTGCATGCATCCGTGCTTTCCTTTCCTTTGCCATGCACTCCTTCGCTCTTCCTTCTCAGGCCCTTTCTATCCTTTGCACTCTTCCTTTGCTTCTATCATGCACGCAACACATTTTCCTTGGCTGCATGCAGGAAGTTCCTTCTTATGCCCCTTTTGTAGGATAACAGGCCCCCAACACTCACTTATGGCTTGTCCCAAGCCACTAAGGAAGGGACATATGAGTGGCCCAATATGCGTGGTATCTTTTGGGAAACAAAATATAGATAGTTTTTTTTTCAGCTGCATTTTAACTTGTGCAGTCCGCTCCTAGCTCTATTTTTTTTTTCAAGGCAACTTTGTGATAGGTTCATGTGTTTCTCACCTCTCACTATCTTTAATCTGGCTTGTCTTCACATTTGGAATTGATTGAATTAAATCTGCAGAATCAATCACAGAAGGTTTACTGCTACCAAAGCCTGTGCCAATGCCCTTACGTTTCACTGAACTGCGGGACCTTTTACCTTTATCTTCAATCCTGGCATCGTCCCTATCACCACAACCTTGGAATTTCTATCCGAACTCTCTGAGTCTGTCTGCAAATCGCTATCTTTATTGCAGTGGAGAGAAGGACACCATCATGGCTTGTTTCACAACACCATTTTAGAAGATGGGGAATGGAGGATTCGATAGCAAAGTTCGCTTGAGCTAGCAATGTAAGATTATGCGCTTCTTGTTGAGATCAAGATCCCTATGAAGAGGAATGTTGTATTTTATCTGGGACTCTCTCATAATCTTGTCATAGTCCTCATCCAATTTCACCAAGGGTGCTTACTGTCCCATTCCAACAAAACAATCTAGGTGTCCTTGGTCCTTCGTCCATTCTCATGCTCTGAAGAGTTGATGCGTCATTGTTGCAGGTTGCTTCGGATTTTTCTCTTACTACGCTTCCTCGAGTTTCTCTCTTCTGTAATGCTGTCTTCACCACCCTCTTTGCAATAAATATGAACTTTGAGGACTTTTCCATATTGAAAACTGGACAAGTATTGCTATCCTGGGTGGTGGAGGTGAGGGATTTTCCAAACTTTGACAAATTTCACCAGAGCAGCAAAGAGTTCAAGCTGAATATTTCTCATTGGACCCCATGTAGCCTTCCAAGAGCCAAAGATTCCACCTGAAGAGGTCGATGTTGTGGTCTTCTTCCAATCCTGCAGAATTTTTGAAAGACTACAGATACTGTGGACCGGTTCCTTCAGAGCTTGTTAAAATGGGTTGGCTCTTTGGTTCCTATAGGAGCCCACTCTGGTGCCATCGATAGGGCCACTAATCTACTGGTATACTAATAGCCAAGGATGACTTCACTGAAGGCTTGTGAATGGGTTGAAGCCACTGGGTGACTATCACCATCTTTCTTCTTGGTATCTCTGGACACACCGGACAAACTGAAAGCTACAACAACAGCTTTAGCCCTCAAGGATGCTCGGTAGGAGACTCTCCAATTCATTTGTAACTATAACTGGTGGTCAAGTAACATAATATAGTGATGTATTCTTAGTGCAAGTGAACCTCGATCTTATAGGGAGAGAATTGCGTCTTATTTCATGCAGGCTTATGCAGTGGCATTATGAGGACAACATGCTCACCTTATGTACCAGATTTCCTTCTTAGATATGCTATGATTATTGGCGTCGCCACTTTTGGGTAATGACAGTCATGCGCACGTGCGAATGGGATGGACAGTCACAGTAAATGAGTTCTCCATGCTTGAGCTTGCTGCAGTGCTACCGTGGTCTAAGCACCAAATCTCCACGACATCTTGATGCATTTAATGGTCTGTCAGCATGTGCTAGATGTCTCAGATTTTCCATCACTTGCTTAATAATCGATTTTGGTAGCAGTTGCAATGTGTCTCATCAACTCTGCACAACTTTTACCTTAAGTTCTACCGGCCTACTACACACACGCGGTGTTATGGTTGCCACCAAAATTCAAACAAAATTCAATATATATATATATTTAGCTAGGTACCTTGGTCACATTTCTGTACATTATTGTGAACTTGTTTGTTTTGGGTTTGTTTGTGTAGTAGCACAAACCTTGCCTTGGAATTCCTGTACCAGGGCTTCTATCTTCACAACTGCCATCGTATCATCCTCTACTTGCACGGCCAAGTGTTCCACCTGGTCGGATTGTACATGCTCCAACAATTCTTTCTCTATTGATTGCAATATGCCTTGAAGCTTTTGCTGCATCAGCTGAATATGGTCTGTGAGATTTTCTACCTCCGTCTCAAATTCCTCAACCTGGGCTTCCCTAGCCTTCTCTTGCTCGCGAAGGGTCTGGACTTCCTACTGGAGACTTTTGATCTCTGCATGCTTAATGACCTTTTGCTGGAGGGAAGCTTCTACATGTCCCCCTTCACGGCAATGATGCACTCATCTACCTTGCGAATGTGCTACCTTATTTTCTCAGTTGCACCATCCTCAAGCAATGTTTCCAAAATGGTCGCAACATTTTCTGCTTGCACATATGGATTCTCTGAATTTAAGTTTGGTAGCAGCTTTAGACACTGCTGCTTTTTATTCTTCCAACACCTCTGGGGGTGTGCTTGGTATCTGTTGGTCTTGCTGGTCTTCGACTTGGTGCTAAATATCTTGCACAATCTCCACAAGCCTTGCCACTTTAGCCAAGGAGTCTTCATCGACCTGCCCAACCTTTGGCGGGAATGTTGCAACGACATTCTTAATAGAATCTACCAACGTGAAAAATTTGCTCATGGGATAATATTTCCTACTCCTTCTCAGCCAAGGATTTGGTGCACTCTTGCAGCTCCTTATCCTTTCCTTGAAACAGGGTCTTGCACAGTTTGGCCTTCTTTTTCTCTTTTTTTGCTTGATGAGTAACAATGTTTTTCCTTAATTGGAATTCAGCTATAGCTACCTGCTAGATGACATGGATCTCCTCCAAGAGTAACTTGGAGAAGTCTATCTCAGTAGTGCTATTATCAGTATCTGCAGTTGTCTCTTCCTTTTGCTTCAAGTGCTTGCGTCTAAATGAGTACCTTGATTGGTGCTTCTTGCGATTCTGTGAGTAGTGGAATGTTAGGATCAATGGGATATGCTTTGGTGTCCACCACGTGTTTAACCTCATTGATAGATATTGTTAAGTGATTGAGGTGGGTCTGGACCTGGGCATCGATGTTCTCTTGCTAGGCCCTTATGCCACCATGGTTATCTTGTGCAACTTTCACTACAGCGTTGGCAAGTTCTTTCAACTCATCCTCCATTAAGGTAGTGGTGTTTGTTGTTCTGTCTTCCTCCTACTTCTTCCATGATGATTGGCCTTATTTGGGCTATACATGGGTCTACATCTCCTCTTTAGCATGCGGCTATGTGGAAGGATGGTGGTATGATTCCTTTGTATCATCATCATCTTCCAAGTTTTCTTGCGATGGGTCCCCTTGGGTATCGTCACCTTCTTTCTCTTCACCATGAACTTGGTGAATTGGTGGTTCTTCTACATTCTTTTCTTTAGGAAGTGGTTCTGCAAGTGGTCTACACCATTACTCCATCTAGAGCTTGACAATTGCATCCACATCATCGTTGGTTACGACAAATATGGCTTGATGTATTTTCTAGGGTGGACCTTTTACATGAAATATATTTATATGATGCATATCAGCTTCAAATTTGACAAAAGAAGCATACCTTTGCACAACTGCGGTGCGGATCCTATGGGTTTGTCGAACAACTTGTCGCAGTGCCTCTATGTGCAAGAAGAATACCACATTTCTATCTTGTTGGTGCTTCATGTCGGCCTTGTCTTCCCATAGATTCTGATATTTCCCCCTCAAACAGGATACTGGGACATTCATATGTACATAATCCAAGGGGTTAGCCCAGACAGCGAAGAAGATCAAACTTAGCAACCAAGAATAGTATAATTTATGAACTTCCTTTTGTTGTGCCAGCATCACATCTTTGAACAAGGCAGTGAGCAAGTACCATGACCAGTTTAATTTCTTCCCCCACACACATAAATCTGCAATTTCTATTACTCCTACGGAACATTGCGTCGATATCACTTTATGAAATATTTTACAAGGTAATATTTTTGCAGAAACCCGGACACTTTTGTCTTGGATGGGCCCAATTAAGTATCCCCGTCCTCCATGCTGAAGGTTTTGCTTCCTCTTAATTTCCTAAGTATTATGTTTAGTGAGGTAAGGCCGAGGGTCTTTTCCTTCACTTGGAAGCCCAGTAATTCTCACTATTAGTTCATCAGTAATTGGGTATGGCTGATCCATGGGGACTTCACTTAGTGAACCTCTAACATAGCACATTTGAGCATGGGATATTAAAGAATACCCTTAGTTTCAAGAGATATTGACCCAAACTCTTTTTGTTGAAACCCCCTTGCAATACTTAAAACCTCCTCCCCACCCCTTTTTATACCTCAATCGTTATAGACCACCCTACCCACCCCCACCTTAAGCCTCTCATCCCCCCAATACCTACAATATATTGGTTCAATTTTTGATAATTTTAAAACCCACAATATGAACTAACGTGATAGGATATTTGACAACAAGTGAAGCCCCCATGGGATGATCCAGCCATAGGTATCCTCTATGAATGCATACCAATAACTGCTTTACATACGTACTGGGTTGGACACTATGGCTGAAATGAGGCATGAATAGCATGTTTATTAGACCTGAAGTGGCTATTCCCTCAGCCCACTTATGTGGTTTGATTATCTTTATAGCAGGGTCAGCAGTCTGTATTATATCCATGCAGTCTGTTATCTGTAATCATTCTTGTTGCCGAGTGTCGTAGCCCTAGATTTTCAAAATAGCTAATGTGGGCAGGATGTCCTTTAATACAGGTATGCCGAAAGGGATCCTTGGTGTGATTAAAGTGGTCATTGGTTTCACCGAGAGATCTTCATGTACTGCACCAAGTCTTCTTGGTCTAATGTAAGCTGGAAAGTTTGGGTCGACCCATTCTCTTTGTGGATCTACCTGTTGTGGTAGTTCTTCATATTCATCATCAGTTTCCTAGTTAGCAGCAGGTGTCTTTCCATGCTTTCCTGGAGTTTCTGTAACTTTACATTTCTATTGTCTCGGTTGTGGTCATGTAGATGAATCGCCTGGAATAACTGGTATTTCTTGGACTGGGTTCGTCACAGGATGCGAACCAAGGGTCAGAATTGTTTGTGGCTTCTTGGTTCTTGCCATTGCATCGGTCTCTGGGGACTGTTACAACTGTGGGATTGCAACTAACCGTATTTCTACTTCCTCCTCAATTAGGCAGCCATAGATGATAGTGGCGTCTGAAGCCTCACTCTCGCTGGGAATGTTAATTACCATGGGCTTGAATGGGATGGAAAACAAGTGATATGATGCAGGTTTGTAGTAGTTCGGCTCTGGTGCTCTCAGTGCGTAATAGAAAACTGTCTTGATGAAGAAATGAATATTTAGATAGTAGACAATGTCTTTCAATCATTTATTTGACAGTAGTTTAAGGTCTAATCATGCTTATAGGTTGCCTTTTCCAATGCTTTCTCCATTAATTTCTGTAACTGACCTTTTGGGTTGTACTTCTAAAACCAGTAATGGTAATTAGTGCTAAGATGGTTGATGAGAGTGAACAGTACACCACCTTTCTCCTCATATTGGGTTGCTTTAAGTCCACGTAAGTGACCTAGCTGTACAGTTCCTTGGTATGGATCTGCTGGTTAATGCTAGCCAGCCTGTCATTCCTAATTTTTGCATTCTTTGGCACCTAGCTATCTTGCCTCTTGCACATTTTAGGTCTCCCGCTTGGGTATACATGATGATGTGACTACTGGGTGGTTTATTTCCCATGCTTTTTGTTGGTTCTATCACAATATTGCAACATAATGGTTTACGTCTTTTGGCCTTTTTTTTTTTACATGTCAAAGTAAGGTTTCAGGCAACTACCGTTTACCAAACTCGCGACGTGGGTACCATCAAATTTTCTGAAGTTGTACTATGCCCATACCCATATTTGGTGCGATGGTATACGGCCATAGCCAAGTTGGATTTAGGTTGTGTGGGTGCGTGAAGGCTCTGTTGTCATAGTGTAGGATAAGTCTCCCTTCTATGGATGGCTTTATCCTAATATATTGACAATGTCATGTCGAAAGCTATTGTTGAGTTGGTTTACTATCGCAAAGGTATCTTCATCCTCTCTAAGTATTCCACCATTCCCTTTCTTGTTGCACCATTTAGAGGGAGGAGGGTCTGATATTTCTTCATGAGGTCTGCAATTTGTACAACTGCTTCATCCTACAAGTGATTTGGGATTACTCTATGATATTTGCTTAGTTCCATTATTTTTGGCCTGCTGGAGTTAGTCGGGCTATCATCTGTGTCCATGGGTATTTTTTCTTGCCGAGTAGCTATGCTATATGGGTGAGAATTGTCGTCGTTGATCTTCTCAACCATACCCTCCTTGTCCTACTGGATTGTATTATGAATTATAGGGTGTTTTTCAATCTTTAGAACTATGTGTGCGACCTGTTGGGTTCCTTATCGTAGCTGCTCAGAGTTATCGTAGGTATTTATCATCGTATCCAAAGCGTATATGAAACTCTCATAGGTGGGTAACTCCCTTCACTCAGTCTCCACCTGTCACACAGACCTTATGACTCTTGCACATGTTCTCATGGAGACTTCATGTAACCTATTTTTACAATTCTCTAAAGCCTCCCCTAAATCAGATGTACATGAAATCGCGCACATCCAACTTAGGTTCCCATCTGTCATCAGAATGATATGATCTTCATGCATGGATGTAACATTGTAGATTTGATCGAGATAGTCGACCTTCCCCTTATTATAAATAGGTTCAACATATCTTTTCCCCTCAAATGGATCAATGGACGATACTAATCTCATCTCCTCATCTTCAAAAAAGAGGATCATTTTCTTAAAATTTATAATTGTTTGATTGTCTATAGCCCAATATATCCCTAGTAGTGTAGGGTAAGGATTTGTGTCATCTACAATGTTGATGACCTCAAAGTCTACATATGTGTGCAATCCTTCAACATCGATGACAACATTGCTCAATCATCCAATGGGTAGTACCTTCGCCTGATTGGGAAGATGTAGCTAGATAGGAGACCAGTCCAAGTGCAGCTTACCCATGCTTTCCCAAGTTTGGCATGTTAGGATATTTACATCCGACCCTATATCTAAAATGATATAGTCCATGTTATAATCACCTATCTATGCATTCATTCTCAATTCGCGGCTAGTATTACATTTTTGTTGCACTTGGTTAACCTTCTTCTCAATGCGTGGTACTACAAGGATCTCATCTATTATTTCTTGTACCTCTACAATAGCATGTTTATCTTGTATTAACATCAAACAATTTGATAGAAGAGGCCTCAAATTACTAACTACAGTGGAAGCTTTCTTCTAGAGCAGATGTTGGAATCGTTCTGGAATGTCCTTGACTTCTATTGATGTTGATGGTACCTCAGGGATTATGAATTTTGATTGCACATTGCAAAATACTTCCTTCTGCTTTGGGTCGGTCGATGATTCTTTTTGCTGCGCCACCAGCCTCACTTGCGGCTGCATTTGTTCTTGTGGGTTGCCTTGCTCTACTCTAGTCGCTGCACCTTCTCTTGTTATGGCAGTAATGTTCATGTCTCATGGTTCATCCACGATCATCTAAAAATTCACATTTTCATTTGAGTTTGGGTTTGGTGGGGGGTTGGGTGCGGCAACAGATCTTTCTTGCCACTTTGTGATTAGCTGAGGGCATTGTTCAACTTGATGGTCCTTCCCTTTACAATAGGAGCATGTCCTTGCAGGCTACAAAAAATCTATGGAAAAGTGACCTACTTGTCCATAGTTATAACATGTAACTTGACCTCTCCCCCTACCAAATCCTCCTCCGCCACCTCATCCTCTAAAGTTTCCACCACCCCTTCCCTGAGGGTGTAGTTGCTGCTACGGGTACTAGTTCTACTAGTAGTTTTGCTGATAGGGGTTTTGCTGTATGTATGGATGCTGAAGTGCATACGGCTATTGGTACTGATTAGTTGGGAACTGTGCAGGTTGGTATGAGGCTTGCACATGTTCAACCTAAGGGAACCCCTCATTTTTCATTAAGTATGTATCAACTGTTTTCTCTTTCAAGAGATGGTATGATCTATAGTATTTTTCATCATGTTCTAGCGATCTACAAAATTTACAAAATAATTTTGCAGGGGTACTCACAACCTTTTGCAAATACACACATTCCTCATCACAGTGACCTCTTGAATGGTATATAAGACACTAGGGTAACCCTTTCCCATTTAATGGGTTAGGTGCACCATATGCGACATAATTCATGAAGGTCAGATAGTTATCCTTGGTGTGTCCATCCATTGTACATTTTGTGCACCATAAGTCCTCTTGTCCTTCTTTTCCCTTCTTGATATCCTGAAGTTGTAGTGTGAGGTTCGCTAGCTGCGACTGAATTTGAACCATTTCGGCAGCACCATCAGCAATAGGCGAGGCCTCTAGCTTCATCACCAGCTCCAATCATTTCTATATGTGACTCAATATTCTGCTGCATCAACGGCCCTTGAATATGTGGTACAAGAGAAAAAATAAACCACTCCTTATTCTGTAAATTGGACATTTGGAAGCTTACTTTAGCCATCAGCATCTTGAATCTTTGGTCAAAATCCCACAAAGTTTTTGCTAGAGCTTGTTTAATCTCCTTAATTTCAGTAATACATTGGAACTCTGATTTAGGTTTTTTGAACTCGGAGATCATTGTAGCACAGATTTCCTCGAGGGTCTTTTGTGGTGTTCTGGATAGGATGGAAAAAAAATTCATGAACCAATCCAGGGCGCAACCCCTTAAGGTTGTAATCATCTATGCTTTCTTGACGTCAACACCATGGACCAAACGTACCACCCACACAGCTTCACATAGGAACCAATGTTGTTCAGGGTCTTCCATTCCACTTCCATTAAATCTAGGTAATTGAACATCTTTCGCAGCCATTTGGTTGGCATTCAGATTCTCTGGGGTAGGGTTCAACTGATTTGTACCTTTTGGCATACTAGTTTCAGGACTAGTGTTTTCCAAGTTAGAGGTCCTTCAAGGGGATGAGACTCTAGATATCATCTCTGGTGATATAGTTGGTTTTATATAATTGTGCTCTAACCCTGAGGTCTCATCAGAGCTATCTGGATCTTCAGGTCCTTTCGAGATTGGGCTATAGTCCTCCTCTTCGTCACAAGACCCTTCGTCTTCCCACGACCAAAGTTCATGTTCACCTCCTTTGAACAAACTAGGATTAAATTGGCCCCTTTCAGCTTTCCTTCTCTTTCCTGATCTAAATCTTCTCCCACTCCTTAGGACTCCAACCTTGAGTTCAAGTTCTGTTCTTCCTTGGAACATCTCCACATACTCCTCCCCATGTTCTTACCTGCTTGTTAGTGACATAGCCCCTTCCTAGAAACACAAATCAACTATCTAGGTGCAAAAGACCCTTCTCATAAGAAAGTATATTTATCCATGTACTTATGCTCAATAAGTATCTCCCTTGTGGTCCTTGGAAGAAATATCGTTCAGCTTCAATTGGTTACCTCCTGAACCAATTGGTCACTCCACTCAGTAATCACCCTTGTCTGGTAGTTGGTCCATCTAGATGCCAATCCTACCAACCATTCATGTAGTAGAATAGGGAACTTAGCAAAGAATATCTCATCAATATGAGAGTATATATAATCATCCAACCATCTTTCTATGCTCAACTATTTCCCTGCACTTTCTGCTTGCGCAAATGCCATTGTTTTAGCCTCCAGCTAGTCTTCTATCTCCTCCTTCATTGGGTGCCACACCATCTCCCTAATTTAATCAAAGGTCCTAGAAACAGAACCATTTGTTGGCCACTTTTCCCCACTTGCATGACCCAAGTTTTGCACAGCCCACCGATCCAACAACTACCCAAGATACTGGCCCAATAGAGCAATCCCCATTGGCAACACCTATGAAGCAAGCATAGTCTCACTTGAGATATCTCATAGATTTTCAGGTAAGTATATTCCCTTGGTTCACAACCAAGGAGGTCAATGAAGGTAGCAGGATGGATGGATGGAGGAGTCAGTTCTACACGAATGAGCACAACTATATGTCACCACACGCGACCTGACTTATCTTTCTCCCTCGTAGCTAGCGCGATTCATCTGGCACAACTGACTCACATCAATAGAATCTATGACTTAAGTCAGGATTCATAACATAAATTATCTAGAATGATATACATTTATACAGTGTCAATTCAACAAGATATTATTTTCATCCATCTATCAATTGCAAGAAACTAACAAGAACTGAACCACAATTAACATTACATGGAAAGAAACTATTAATCAATCACATAAAAATTCACCACATCAATCATTCATTTGGACACAAGGAATAACATGGAAACCTGTCTGGGAAAAACCACCAAGGTTCTCTTCATCTAGCATAAGAAATGATATAGCGCCTTGCAGTCTGCAGGATGTAGACTGATCTTGAGATATGTCTTTAAGTTCAGACTCATAGTTGTCATGCCCTCTGGTTTGCTCATCTAGTCTACTCCTACTCCTAGTGGTCTACTCCCACTACAGCCAGATCCATGGATCAACAGCCCCTCTACTGCTACCATACTCTTCCTAAGTATACTCCTCTTATAATCGCTATGACATTACAACATGACTGGCATCCCCTCCCATGGATTACCACTGGATAACAATCTACAGGAAAGTGAACAAATATTAGTGAAAACCTTACATACTAATGGACTAACAGTGCTCTATGACATCAACCAAATAAAATTGAAAGAAGGAAAATAAGAGTGACCAATATTCTAACCATTGCATCCTTCCTATTTATACTAATTTACATGGCCACGTAGGGCCAACTGCATCCCGATAGTCTATTATCTGTCACCATCAGCCACCCCTATGGTTACAACTGTGGTGATAATGACTTGACATGAGGCCCTATCAGCCTGAATTACAAATATCTTCTCGTGCATGCGTAGCTGTAGGATTACGCCGTCTTATAAGGCGATGATCTGGATTTTGTATCTATCACTTTTCAACCATTTTCCCCTTGCCCACATCCGTGCTTGCCTTTCCTTTGCCACGCACTCCTCTGCTCTGCCTTCGTGGGCCCTTTCCATCCTTTGTGCTCTTCCTTTTCTTCTATCGTGCATGCAACGCATTTTCCTTGGCTGTGCACATGAAGTTCCTTCTTATGCCCCTTTCTTGGGACAACACTCACTAATAAGTTATAGATCACCAGTAATTTCTGAATAGCAAACAAAAATCCCTTCAAGAGTGAAATTTGCAAATCTATAGCCGTAAAAATGAATTGAGGGTCTCACGCCTTTCATGTTGCATGGAAGGAAATGTTTTGGGTATAATGGAGGAACCTCATGTGGAGGAGATCCATGAGGAAGGAGCATATTTGTAGGTGCTTGTGAAAAGATATGAGGAAGAAAATATTTGCCAAGCACTCTTGGAGTTTGGGAGGAAGGATAAAGTGTTATTAGCTATGGGAAATATGGTTGAGGGAATTCCAAGTGAATCAAAAATAAAATATGATTATCTATTCATGGATTGGGTAGATAAAAATATCACAGAAATAGAGGATCAAGGATGAACTAGAATTGCTTGCATCAGTGAAGGGTTATATGATACACATGCTTGGAAAGAGACACATTGCGACATACCCTTATGGATGGTAGAATATGATCCAGAGGAGGTGGATGATCACATTCCCTATCGATCAACCAATAAAATTCGTTATTCATCCATTGATTGGGTGGATAGAGACACCTTGGGAATGAATATTGTGGGAGGTAAAAAGTTTAATTTATGCAATAATTAATTTTTTGTGACTAACATCGTTCTGACATGTGATAAGACACAAATATTTAATTTGCAGCCATTGTATACCTTCCATACACATTCACATGAGGTGCATTCAGATTTTTTTGTGATTGAGGAATTTTGGGATGTAGATGATGAGTTCCAAGAACATGGACATTGCCCAAGAAAGGTTGATTTTTCTCATGGAAGGAGTCCTCTTTTCAGTCAAGAGTCAAAAGAACTCCCTTGTGTTGTACAAACCCATGAGGGGTTTGTTGCATCCACTCCTTTGGTGGAGACATTTTGCAGAGCATTATTTCACTATAAATTATTCCAGACACCTATGGTAGCCAACACACATAGGGATGAAAATTAGGTGAGGTGATTTCGCTTATTGGTGCCACATGAGGAGAAGGAGGCTCCAAATATTCCATTGATGACTTAATGGTTCATCCATAAGGTATGAAAAGTGCACTATTCCATTTATATGTGGACAACAAACATTAGAGGCATATATTTCAGGTCTTCATCATGCATGGCTATACATAAAAGTTCCATTTGATATAGTTTGGTGGAACACGTAGCAGAGTGTTGAGTTTTTGTACCTGAACAAATATAGCAGATGAGATTCCTGTGTGGTGGTATGATTTCATAACCTCATTTTCATTCTCTCCAATGATGAAATTTTGTTTTTTTTAATGATGGTTGGAAGGAGGAAAATAAAACCATGGGATCCTCGCATTCTTGGGAATGACATATTTCCAAAGGGGACAACAACATTTGGGTCCTTGCAAAGGAGACAGTGGGATATAGGAATTTTACTTAGTTACCTTAACTAGGTTGACAATTTTGTTAAAAGAAGTGGTCATCAAAGAAATGACTATGATTAGAGTGGTGCAGTAAAAACATGGTGGAAAAAATTTGCACCACTCTGTGGTGCTTATGCTTGAGGATAAGTATATTTGACAGGGTAGGACTGTCATATCCCCACATTTTGAACACCAAAAGCGTTGACCATGATAAACACGTAGGGATTCTAAATGATATTATTTAATTACCCTAGGTAAAATTGATAAAATAATTATGGAAGAGGATTATACTAAGTTTTATTTATTGTCGTTTTTAATTATTATGTAATTAATTATGTGGAAAATAAGTTTCCATTAAAAGGAGGGCCACTTGGGCAAGAAAACTTGCCAAGGAGGAAATAAAATCTGTCATAGAACTGACAAAAGCCAAAGAAATATGTCAGACACAAAAGAGGCAACTCTAGGCCAAGGTAGGGTGCAATTTCCATTTGGCATCTCAGCCACAAAAGTAGGCAGTTCAGAAAAAGTTGTCACAAGTAAAACAAACAAATCTAGGGTGTAGTTTCCATTCTGAAGTACAGTGACAAAAGTAGGAAGTGCAAGAAAAGTTGTCATAGGGAAACATAACAACTTTGGGCCAACGAGGGAGTAGTTTCCAAATTGTATGAAGGTACATGAAAAGGAAACGTCTTTCATGTCTCACACATGCTAATTTTCTCATGGAGGGAGAATTCACGGCTAGGGTTAGGGTTTTGGCAAGGGAAAATTTCTCATCAGATGGTTGACTTTCCCAACAAGTCACCACAGGTTTATTTAAAGAAAGTGGGATCTCCATTACTTAGTTTGGATGTTTTATTATTTTTATTTTGATCAAGCTAAGGATTCCTTGCTGAGTTTTGTGCATTAATTTCTTGGGATATGCACCCCAAAGTTCTCTTTCTCTCTCTCTTCTTCCCCTCTTCTCCGCTTCTCATTAGAGGTTATACTGGAGCTATGGAGAATCCTCTCTGATTTGATTCAGGATTTGTTAGCAAACTCTAGCCATCCATGACTGTATGTCATATTTCATTAATAGTCCCAAGAGTTTCCAGTATCAAAGGGTTCAAACCTCTATTTACTTCCTTGAATTTCATCATTTAATTACACTGTATTGATGCGCAATTTTGAAGAGAGTGTTATAGTTCATCTATGAGAGTAATTTCAACCTTTTTGGCTATAATATGATATCATAAACATTCTATACAAATTTTATTCCAAAATTATTTTTTTTTGTATTTTTTTTGGTAACTAGGGGAATCTGCAACTAGGGGCTGGGTTGGTACTTGTGTAACATGGGGTCCGGGGATCCATTCCTGCTACAACTATACCCCTAGGTTCCCCACGACCACCTGCAAGCATGGGAAATGGGTAATCATGGGTGTGATTTGAACTCGTGACCTCCTTTAAAACATGTGACTTCATATCAAGAGAATCACCAATGAGACACACCCATGCAGGCTATTCAAAACTTATTTAAAATGGATGAGTTTTACTCATTTTAGTGGACCTAGTCTAGATTTGCATTGTAAAATGACTAGTTTTGTTGTAAATTTGATATTTCAACTTGTATGAATCCAAATAACACCATTTGTTTTCTGATGAGTCATTAATAGACATATCTAAGTGCCCCACATCCAAAATAGATAATTTGAAACTACAACAAAATACCCTTTTGGGGGTGGTTTTGACTTCTAGCGATTTTACTAACCCCCCCCCCCCTTGACAATTTTTTTTTTTTTTTGGTATTTGAGGGTGGTTCTTAAAACCCCCCCTCAAAATTACCAAAAATTGGACTTTCTAACCCCCCCCCCCCCCCCAAAAAAAAAAAATTCCAACACGGATTGTAATTTTGGGGCAGGTGGGGGGGTTGGAGAGAACCCCCACAAAAGTCCAACATGACTTGGAATTTCGGGGGTGGTGTTTGAAAAAACACCCCTCCCCCCCCGAAATTCCAACAAGAATATTTTTGGGCAGGGTGTTGGAAAGTCCCCCCCTAAAGGTTTACATGATAGTTTGTAAAGGTAGCAGTATAATTCGAATATTATATGTAGTATAATATATAGTAGGATCACTAAAAGAACAATGTCCAAGCATAGAAATAATATACACAATATTTTGACCTGGGAAATCACAAGGGATAAAACGCAACAACCTTGTGATAGAAATATTAGTTCAAAGTATAACATACATGAAAATAAATAGTAATAACATATAGCAGAAGATCGATAAACCACAAGAACAATGGAGAAACTCCTCCAAAGATAGGGAACCCTATAAATTACTTCTTCTAACTAATAGCAAAATTCTTCCTTAAGTGAAGTGAACTTGGTTGGGTGAAAATGAGTGACACACCTTGTTATTTATGGTTGACTTTATGTTTGCTTGTTCACTTTAACTGGGGCCAACATGCACACTTAATATGGTATGAATTGTATTTTATGCATAGTAATCATTGTTTATTATTATATTTTCTAAGGCCAACTTGGTGAGGATGCCTCAGACAGCTACTACATCAACAATCCATCTTAGCCAGGGAAGAATCATCATACTAGAACATTGTTTATGGATATAATTTGTAAATCAAAACTGTCTCTAACATCTCTATAGCATAATCAATTTCTTCCAACATAGTATCGGCCCATCGAGAAGTGTTAACAACTCAACCTAGTCCATCGGGGAGTCAATATGCACCAATTCAACCCTGTTCATGGGGGAACCTACATGTAAGAAATCAACTTATTATATTAAGGAGTCAACAACTCAACCCAGTACATTGGTGGTTCCACATACACCAGCTCAATCCATTCCATTGGTGAGCCTACATGTAATATGCGCTATATCCTTCAGTATGCACTAGTCTCTTCACCCCATAATAGGGTGTCTTAGAGATCTCCCCACTCAGTATAAGAGTGTCTAGGAGAATGCACTAAATTTATCCATCACATCACATGATGTCCAAGAGATCTCCCCACTCAATCATGGAGTGTCCAGGAGCATGTGTTGGTCTCTCCATCCCTTCACAGGATGTCCGAGAGATCTTCCACTCCATCACAAAGTTTTCGAGAGAATGTAGTGGCCTCTCCGCCCCTTCCCAAGGTGTCCAAGAGATATCCCCACTCTATCATAGAGTGTCTAAGAGAATTTTGTGGCCTATCCACCCCTTCACAAGGTGTTTTATAGATATCCTCACTCCATCACAAAGTGTTTGGGAGAATGCAATGGCCTCTCCACCCCTTCGCAGGGTGTCTGAGATATCTCCCCACAACATCATAGAGTGTATGAGACAATGCAATGGTCTCTCCACCCCTTCACAGGGTTTCCAAGATATCTCCCCACTCAGTCACAAAGTGTCCTAGAGACTGTCACTATAAAATCATCCTTCCCTATCAACAAGGGAGTTAATATGAGACTAATATCCCCACTCCATCACAGAGTTACTAGGATAAGGTACGGTCCCATTTTGAGTTATCTAGGGACTATTATCCGCACTATATCATAGAGTGTTTGGGAGAATTCACGTCTGCATTCTGACTCATCTACCCTTATCCAAGTGATGTGACTAATACTGGGAGAATGTTTTCTTGATGTTGCATACATCCATCTCCACAAATAGAACATATGGCACATTTGGGCCAAATATTCATTTGCATGGGTAATGTGGTGTAGTGAGATCCATCATTGATGCACACAAGCTCATAATGATTTCCATGTAACACATGTACACCAAATATTCCCTTTATAGAGAACCTGCTATTTTGTTACATGAAGTAAATGTTTTGGGAAACACTGCTTGCATTGGCTCTCAACCTTGAGATTTTTTAGGAGTTGATGCATCAACATAGTATGAAATATTTTGATTCCTAGACTCAAAATTGAATTCCTTGGAAAATATCAAAATCCAAGTTTTTATTGGCTAACCTAAACAAGTTGATATTTGATCAAATCAAGGACATTATCTCAAATCCATGTTGACAAAGTCAGGCCCAAAGCTTCTAAATCTAGATTTAAATATTAGAAATGAAGAATATCCAAGGAATTAAAGAAATATAAGCACAAGAATTTTTTTTCATAAAACTATTTAGATGGTAAATTAAGAGATTTATGGAGGAATATACTCCTATTTTACGATGTGGTTACTCCCTACCTGGTTGCTTGAATCCACGACTAGCATGTTCGTATTGCTAGTGTTCTTCTTGTGGTTCGATGGATTCATGTTAGGATGTATCTCCTGACACTTATATTTGGTGGTACCATCAATATTACAATGGTTGAAATGGTTATTTGGATCCTTGCATTGATTTTTAGTGGTTGTTGTGTTCTTATCCTCTCCTTTCCACTTTTTTTTTCTCCTTGCAAGCATCTTGGTTTCCTTTCTTTTGGAACCACTTGTGTTAGATTTTTATCAATTAGACAATATGATATTAGGATCTTATCTAAGAGAATAACATGCACACCAATCAATCATAAGAGACAATAAACACAAAGATTTATCCTCAGGGAAACCATAAAGGAAAAACCCTGCAAGTTCCTTAGAGATAGAATGAGCACCAATGGCAATAGTAAAACCCAAAGACAGAAAGATGATCTCCAACATTTGTTCTCTCTCTCTCACTTGAGTGAGCTTCTTCTCTCTCAGCTATGATCTATATCTAGGTGAGTGTGTGTGATAAATAGAGAGGCTCACTCTCTATTTATACTAGTTCCTGACTTGACAATAACTTACCAGGGCTGACTTCTCTAGGAGAGTCTTATAACCCTATTTCCCCACAACTATCGGGACTTTACCCCCAAATTACAAAGGAGGGTTAATCTCTATGAATTTACATGACTTGATTACATTAATGAATCTTCTGATAGGAACATTGGGGACCAATGAAACACAATATATGAAATATACAAGTGAATACGTTATGAAGTTACAAATACATCAACGCTTCCTATTAACTAGGAAGGTATTCTCTTGACACAATTGATCAGTACAATTCTTCTTCTCTAGATCATCATCAAATATGGATCAGCACTAGATCATCATCAAAGCTAGATCATCAATAGATCATCATCATCATCAATGCTTTCACTATCTTGATCAAATGGTGCTATCTCTTAATTCTTCTCGTCACAAGAAGTTCTACAGAGAAAACCCATTTTCGTGATGGTTGTAGGCCTAGCCTCCATGTAGGTATTCATTTATAGATCCAGTCCTTTTTCATACTGGATGCAGGACTCTATAGATCCAGTCCTTTTTCATACTAAATGTACCTCCACAGAGCCAGTCCTTTTTCGTATTAGATGTAGGCCACTACAGAGCCAACCCTTTTTCATGCTGGATGTACTTCCATAGATCCATTCCTTTTTCATACTAGATGTGGGTCTCTATAGAGCTAGTCCTTTTTCGTACTGGATGTAGGCCAATAAATAGCCATACCTTTTTCATGTTGGATGTACTTACATAGAGCTAGTTCTTTTTCATATTGGATGTAGGTCTCTACAGAGCCAACCCTTTTTCATGCTGGATGTAGGCCACTACACTTATATCTGACCATGGGAGGCCTCACCTACCACCATGTCAAAAGGGCACAACACTTACATATGACCATGGGAGGAACCAATCCTACCACCATGTCAGAAGGGCATAGAACTTACACCTAAACATGGGAGGAACCAATCCCACCACCATTTCAAAAGGTCACAACACTTACATCTGACCATGGGAGGCCCTACCTACCACCATGTCAGAAAGGATCACAGACTCATCACTTCCCCTTAGAATGAACCTCTATCTAGAGAACACCAAGCTTCTCTCAAAAGTATTCAAACTTCACTCTAGATAATGGATTAATCAACACATCAACTATCTATTCATCTATCACAACATACTAGAGCTTCACTGCTCCCCTCTACACCATATCTCCGATATAGTGGTATTTGTTCTCGATATGCTCCGACTTGTCATGGAACACTAGGTTCACCGACAACTTCACACAACTCTGGTTGTCGCATTATATACAAGTAGCATCCAACTAGATATCAAACAAATCATACACTAGATTCCTTAGCCATATTGCTTCACAACTAGTTGAACAACCTTCAACATACTCTGCTTCAGCTATACTCAGTGCCACACAGGACTGATTCCTGCTAAACCAAGAGATAACACCTGATCCCATACTGAAGCAACACCCAAAATTTCTCTTCCTATCAATGGCACTGCCTACCCAATCTGAATCCACATAACCCTCTAGGTTAATCTTCTGATTCACCTCATACTTGAGCCCATAATTAACTGTACCCTTTAGGTATGTCAGAATATGCTTTGCAGCAATCAGGTGAACATGTCTAGGATCCATCAAGAACTGGCTCAATGTGTTCACAGGAAAGCAAATATTTGGTCTCGTATTTGTCAAGTACATCAAGGACCCAATCATCTGATGATACATCATAGCATCAACCAAATCTGATGAAGCATTACTCAATATCTTTAGGTTTGATTCCATAGGTGTGGTCATGGCCTTGCAGTCCATCATCTCGAACCTCTGCAATATCTCTACTGCATAATTCCCTTGTCCTAGAGAGATTCAATCTACATTTTTCCACACCTCCATGCTTATAAAGTAGTGCATCATACCCAATTCCTTCATCTAGAACTCAGTAGCAAGCTTCCTCTTTGTATCAACGATCAACACATCCTCACCTGTTACAAACAGGTCATCTACATACAATAGGAGTATCACTAGGTTCCCTTCTTCAACCTTGTATTAAAGGTTGGAATCCGCTTTACTCTTGCTAAATCCCAAACTAGTCAGGAAGCTGTCAATCCTGCCATACCATGTCCTGGGTGCCTATTTCAAACTGTACGGGTCTTTCTTCAATTTACACACATGAGTTTCCCTTTCATGTGTCTCAAACCTGAGTGGTTGCTCCACATACAATTTCTCTTCCACTCCACCATTCAAGAAAGAAATATTGACATCCATCTAGTGTATCTTCCATTTCATCACTGTAGCCAGAGCAAGTACTGATCTGATGGAAGTGTATCTGGCTATAGGTGAAAAAATTTCTTCATACTCTATTCCTTCTTTCTAGGAGAAGCCACAAGCCACAAATATTTCATTATATTTCTCTATGTTTCCATTTGCAACATGCTTGATCGATCTTGTAGATCCACTTGGAAGTCATAACATACTTCCACTCTGGTCTTGGGACAACATCCTAGACATGATTGTTCATGATTGACTGGTACTCCTTGATCATTGCATCCTTCCATTCTTTCTTCTCTATCACTTCTTCATAGTTGGAAGTTTCTTTATCAATGATGTCACATAATAGAGCTACATATTCAGAGTAGGCTATATTTCTCTTCCTCTCTCTGTGCATTTCTTCTGGAGCCCCATATATTTATACACCTTGAATAACCTCTTGTACCCATGTAGGTTTCCTCTTGTGAGGATTCTTCTCCTGGGGTGGATCTACAGGTTCCTAGGGTTCTTCTATTTCTCGATCTTATTCTTGAGTTTCATCATTCATAGTTGTATCTCGAATTCCAGGTACTTCTATTTCTTCAGGATCTTTAGTGGGTCGCTTTCTGAACTTGTTGTAAGCTGAGTCTTCTTCAAATGTTACATCCTTGATAATGTCGATCTTCTTGAATCTTCGGAAGTATATTCTGTAAGCCTTCGAGCTTTCACTATATCCCACAAATATACCCTTCTTCCCTAAAGGATCTAACTTTGTCCTCTTTTCTTTTGAAATCTGTATGTACACTGGACAACCAAATATTCTGAGATGGTTGAATTCTGGTTTGTTGCCAGAGAAGACTTCTTCAAGTATCTTGTTCTCAAGTACTCTATGTGGAGTACGATTATGTACATACACAACTATTCTAGTAGCTTCTGCCCATATATGCATGGGAAGATATTGATCATGAAGCATTGCCCTTGCAGCTTCCATAATTGTTCTATTCTTCCTTTCTGCTACCCAGGGATAATTTTAGGGGCAAAATTTAGCCCATGGGCTATTTTTCCATGTTTTCCTCCAAAAACATATTTGCCATTTTGCAATTTTTGAAGCCTTGTTTCGCCCAATTTTGATGGGGTAAAAATTTTCACCCTAAAAATCTCCAAATTATTATATAAACGATATAAAATCCTTAGAAATTAAAACATTTTTTGAAAAATATCACCAAACATTTTATAGTTGTCATTTCAAGAATTGGTAAAATTCACCAACATTTTTACGCTATCAAATAAGTATGGTTCCTTAAAATTATCCATGCTGCTACCCCATTTTATTGTGTATTCCATGGAGTGGTCAAATCCCTCTTAATCCCTGAATCTTTACATAATTATTTCAATTTATTTGATATGAATTCTCCACCATTTTCTGATCGAAAGGCCTTGATTTTCTTTTCTGTGTGATTCTCAATCAAGGCTTTGAACTCTATGAACTTGTTGAATACTTCATATTTGTTTTTTATAAAGTATATCCATGTCTTCCTAGAAAAATCATCAATGAAAGAAACATAGTATACATACCCACTCAATGAACTAGATGACATCCGACTGCATACATCGGAGTGGATGATATCCAAGATTCATTTTTCCTTGTTCTCACAACTTGGAAATGTCATTTTTGCGTTCTTTCCTTTCACACATCCTTTCCAGACACCCTCATGTTTTGCCTTTATTTCTAAAATACCTTCAATAACTTTGCTTGCAAGTGGTAGTGCTCTATAGTGCACACGTGCAATCTTTCTATGGAAAATTTCATTTGGATCTACTAATTCATAGACCAAGGCTTATTTTGGTTGGCCCTTTTTCTTGTATAATCCTCCCTCTTGCTACCCAATCACAACTGTATCATCTATGGTCTTTCCCTTTGGCCACATAAGAACTTGGCCATCTACAAATTCAACCCTCATGCCTTTTTCATCCAATGTAGAGATGGAGAGGATTTTCTTCGTTAGTCTTGGTACAAACATGACATCCTTCATTTTCATAGAATTTCCAGAGTCTAACTTGTAGGAGGATTCACCACCACCTTTTATTGGAAATTGGTAGTCATCCCCAATTTTCACCTTTTGGGGTGACTCATGCTATGATAATTTCACAAAGGATTCTTTGAATCTCATCATATGCTTGGAATCCCCACTATTGATAAGCAAATCATTGCTTCCATGTGTGACAGCTCCCGTGAGAGCGGAAATCAAAACATATTCTTCATCACTCGAGGAATCACTTTCTTATTTGATTCTCTTTATGGAAGGTTCATTAACCTATGCAGTATGAGAATGATTTCTTCTCTTGTTTCCCTTCTTCTTGTGAGAGCCACCTTTGTTTCTAGGACATAATCTGGAGATGTGTCCTTTCTCATTGCATGTAAAGCATTAGATACTAGATAGATCTCTTCTAGGGTTATTCTGATGTCAATGCTTACCTTTGTGATGATGATGGTCTCTTTTGTTTTTCTTGGTGTGTACTATGAGAGCTTGATCTTCATTTCCCATATTTTCTTCTCGAGCTACTATTCAAGCTTCTTCTTGTGAGAATTCCTCCCACATCCTACTGAAGGTGACTAGGTTTCTTCTAGCACAATTCGCTTGAATGAAAGAGTCCCATGACCTAGGGAGACCATTCAAGGTGGTCATCACAATTTATGCATTCTCCACTTCTTTATCCACTGCTTCAAGTTTTTCTTTGATCTGGGAGACCCTTGTAAAGTATGATTGTATGGTCAACGCATTATGGATCTTCACATTCTTCAACTGGTTCCTCATAGTCATCTTCCAATTTATGTTCTTTCCTTCAAATATCTTGGTCAAGGATTCAAACATTCTTTAGGTGTCTTTAGGAAGGACACATGTGGTATAAGGTGATCCTTGATTGAATCAACAATAATCATCTTGTCCTTGATCAAATTCTTCTTGTTTAAGGCCTTAGCCTCATCTCCCTCTAGAACTGTAACCTCTCCACTGATGTAGGAGACCAATTCATTTTCTTCAAGAACTAGGGAGATCCTATGCTTCCATGCTCAGAAGTTATCATCTCCCTCAAGCTTTTCATCAATATTGGTGTGATGAGACATATTTAATTGAGAACCTAGAATGGAAATACAAAAGATTAGATATTACCAATTTGAGAAGCTGAAAGCTAGATCTAGAGTTGATCTTTTGTAGTGTTGGTTTTCTGGTTCCAGGGAAAATTAGGGTTTGAATTTCCTGGAGTTCTAGCCAACCAAAAACCTCAATTTCTGTTTCTAAACTTTGATTTTGAGGAGGAGATAAATCCTATGACGGGCTCACTAAAAAATTCCACTTTAGTGAAAAGCCCCGATTTTTCGATGTAGTGGTATGTCAAAAACTGAAAATGTTCAGAATCAGATTTTGCTTCGACAGAAAGATGAACCCTTCAATGGAGATTCATCCTAGCCTCCTTTTGCTAATGGATTGTGGAGACAGACCCAAAACATAATAATCCATAGCTTCCACAGCTGCACAGTGTCTTGTTCTCAGGTTAGCTCTGATAGCATGTGATATTTATATCATTTATATATTATGATCTTGGGATCTTATCTGAGAGAATAACGTGCACAAAAATCAATTAGAAGAGACAATAGACACAAATATTTATCCTTAGAGAAACCATAAAGGAAAAACCCAGCAACTTCCCTTGGATAGAATGAGCACCAATGGCAACAATAAAACCCAAAGACAGAAAGATGATCTCTAACATCTGTTCTCTCTCTCTCACTTGAGCAAGCTTCTTCTCTCTCACCTATGAAATATAGCTAGGTGAGTGTGTGTGATAAATAGAGAAGCTCACTCTCTATTTATACTAGTTTCTAACTTGACAATAACTTACCAGGGCCGACTTCTTTATGAGAGTCTAATAACCCTAGTGCCCCACAATTGTGGGGACTTTACCCCTAACTTACAAAAGAGAGTTAATCTCTATCACTTTACACGACTTGATTACATTAATGAATCTCACGATGAGAACATCAGGGAACAATGAAATACAATATATGAAATATACAAGTGAATACATTCTGAAGTTACAAATACATCAACAACTTGGTTTTCCTTTAGCCATACCCATATTCTCCATATATTGTGCTTGCACACATGCCTCATTCATTGTCACACGTTTAAAGGGAATCACTTACCTCCATAAATGTCTATTTAGACACCCCAAATATTTGGTGAGTACCTATCTTTTCTTGGTATATATATCCAACATAATGACCATTTTTTTGAAATAGGTAGTGTATTGTTGCACATTCTCCCCTTGCTTCTATTGGAACTCATGCAAATAGGTCCATTATTCCTCTTTATACCAAATAGGGTAGAAATAGGAATTAATGAGGGTTTAAACAACTCCCACTTAGTTGTTGGGAAATCCCTCCAACCTAAGCATCTCGATGTGACTTTCCCACCAAGTTTGAGAATGGCCCTCTACCTTTAGTCGGGCACATGAAATATTTTTTTCTGAAATTCTATGTTATGAAAATGAAAAATGGAAGTGAGACTCGGGATATAGAAAGTTCATTGTGGATGTGATGATCTATCCTTAAATATTTTTTTTCGAATGTAATTACGAAACAACTTTTTTTTAATATAAATTTGTCTTATATTCATGAAAAAAACATTTCTTAATATAGGTGTGAGAATCCTTTCATTAGTAACACAAATTCAATGTATATTGGATTGAGAAGAATATATTGCACCTAGACCAATCCCTTCATCAAATTAATAATAACCATAGATTCAATCATCAAATGAATCTTCTGAACTCTTTTTCCGACAACCTAAGCCAATATCAATTTTCGAGCTAGCAATTTTGATTTGTTGTTAGTACCCTCCCAATCTGTGCCATTACATTTATAAATGTGAGTTTAAGAAGTTTAGAATACCACCTGCGCATTCCACAAAAGGTTCCCCTTGGGTTGTCCCATTGAGATAATCCCATGGCACATTTTTATCAATAATTTATGGGACCACCACTCTCTTTCCTTTCACTAATGACTTTTTATTTAAAAGTTTCTATGATGCTTAGGATTTGTGTTGTTATCAATTGTGAGACATTAAAATTTTTTCTCAATTTTATTAGTACTGACACCCACTTGGGTGTCATGTCACGATGGACAGTACAATATATATAGCATGCCTTGGGAGGTTTGATCCTTAGTGAGGTGGGCGATAGTCTACCATGAGATGTTAAAATTACCATCAAATAGTTCACCATTATTTTCCAGTCACACCCCCTAGGTACATAGTAAAGGTAAATCTCTATACTTTTTCAATTTTATGTTTTCACACACAAATTTTAAGCAGACATTGATAAATACCCCAACTCATAAGCCTTCCATACAAATACCTCTTTCTAATTGTACCCATATGACAATAACAAAAATCACTCAATATACAAATGACATGTGGTTTCTTTGCTTACCTTACATATTGGACACCTTCTAGATTTTTCTCTACATGTAATCCCAAATAAGAACTATATTACTAAGAATTAGACACATAAAAATACTGGTCTTCATTAGGCACTTGAATTTCAAAATTATTGAATACCACCAACACAAATCCTACTCAACCTTTGCTTCCCTTAATATTTTGCAACACAAGTCCTAAAGTAAGTTGTATCACAAATTTCTCTAATAGTAGCATAAGAGAATACATATGAATTCTAAAAATTCTAGGGACATCGTACTCTGGTACTTGTACTAATTGTATGGAGTGCTCTAACTCTTACTCGATAGAGAAATCCTAGACAAAAAGACGAACTAGAGATGGGGAAAATTGGGGTTGAAAAAAATAACCATGAGATAAACATCCAAAAAAAACACACTTATGAAACCCTGTTAATGTTTATTTTTTCAATCTTTTCTTAGTTCTCCTTAGTCAATAAAATCTATGGAAATATTGTGAACTTTAGGTAATCGATGTTTTTGATGTAATTATTGGGAGAAATATCAATAATTGTGTGCATGAGGATCTTGAATTGGTAGGTTCATGCCATAGTTTCAACAAAACATGTTTACTATTTGCTTCGTTCCCTCCTCCAGCGATATTTGCAGTCAATAATGACATGTACTCAACACATCACTTCCTTCTTTCCACTTCTCCCCTCCTTTAGGGGATTCTAGAGATTGACAAAGGAAGACACTACTTCTAACCATAGACCACCTCTACATCCTCCCAACCCCATTGATGTTTCTAGTATCAACCCCCTCCCAGCACTCAGTTATATGCATCCAAATCATAACAATAGGATCCCCACTCCTAGCATCGACACACTACCCATTATAGCTCCCCTTCTAGTTCTTATAGTTCTTTCAGACATATTACTATTTCAAGTTTTCCTCATTTGGCTTCTGATATTAGGAGAGACACTTCTAGTGTGTACCATGACATACTCGGTATTTTTGGATCATAGATCCCAAATCCACTCTCCTTGTATATTTATTTCCCTATTTAGACAATACGTCATGACCTAGGAGTTGGCATATATCCCATAATCCATACATGAAAATAGTGTTAATGATGACTTCAATGTACAACATGGGCCAATAGAGATGCATTATCTCTCTATGTTAGGATCTAACAAGGACAAAATTATGTGATGGGATAGTTGCAGGCCCCATCGAAGAATATAGTGAGAGAGGGTCCATATTGTAAAGAAGAAACCTTAGATAGTTCTTCACCTTCCCTATATCCAATAAAAAATATGGAGGTTGACTGCTAGTTGGATGCCCTCTTGGATGATATGTCTTCTTCTTGATTGTGTTCTATATTTAGATGACAAAAATAGATAAATTGTAGTTCATATTTTGACTCCATAATTCTCTAAATACCCCCCAAGAGGTTCTATTTTCAAGAAGAGATAGATACTTCTAGATTGAATACAACCTAGTTTTAGTCTCCAAACATTTGAAGGTATCTAACACATAGCTCCAATAAAAAAAAATCAATATTATTGCAAAACTAAAGTCTACTATGTTGTTAATAATAACATAAAAATACATTAAAAATAATTTATATGAATTTAATAAAAGTAGAATTATTTCTACTCACTAACACCTAGATTATATCACTAACACCTAAATTACATCAGATAACACCACCCAAAAAAACAAAAGGTTTGTCCTTTCCCACCACTAAATTTGAAATTACACTTACATTCTCATGCCTCTTTACTTGACCATAGTAACTTGAATATATATTATTATATAATTATAAACTAAACCAACAAAGAGCCATACACACACACACACATATATATATATACACACATAAAAGAAACCATCAAGATAAAAAAAATATGCATTTTAGAAGCCATAACTTTCTAAGATAAGGGTTTTAGCGCCACAACAAACCATCAAAATAAAAATAAAACAAAAGGTTTTAGCACCACAAATTTTTTGAAATTTTGAAAACGAGTTATGGCACATGAATTTGGGTATTGATGCAACCTTCCAACCATTGCATGTGGAACAGAGAGCGAAGAGGTCCAAGAGAGGCAAGAATAGACTATGCAGGAGCTTCTACTGTAGAGGCATCTAAATCGTCTTATGGAAAGAGGTGCATTAGAGAATGCTTGGAAATAGATGGATGAAACCCCTTTCAGATACAAATTTTAGTACTGTAAATGATATTTTGGAAGTTGAACCTACAAACTGGATAGCTGATAGTGCATGTTCATATTTGAAGCCTGTATTTATGGTTCTTTGTGTGTTGCATTAGTATTGTATAGTACTAAGTTTGGGTTGGCTCTTCATGCTACTGTTCATTTTCCTTAATAAAAAATCTTGTGCCGTCTCTTCTCTGGTGATTAGGGATGGGGTGTTGTCGCATCTCTCTACAGTCCTAGTTTCTTGGTTCAACGAGGACCAACAATGGTGTACCTCTTGTTGGAATTATCATCCTGGAGATTTATTTCTCTTGATGGTGGGCTCTTCATCCTTCCCCTGTTCTTTGTTCTTCAAAATGGTGTTCTCTTCCTATTGATGTGGTAAGATTGCTATTTTTTTCACTATGTTCGGTTTCACATTTATGGTTGTTTTCATTAGTTTTGATAATCAATAAAAATCATTCATTGCATTTGTTTTATTATACTGCATAGCCTTCCACGGAAAATATCCTCTTGAAGTCTATCTATTGTATATCAAATTCAGATGAATTTATATTAAAATAACCTCTACCTAGTCTTGAATTCTAAATCTAACTGAACTCTAAAAATAGAAACAGTGACAATTGATTTGCTTCATTTTAGGATGCAGAGTGATAAAGAATATGATTCAAATCCACAACTCATATCTCAAATGGTGATATGAGAGAGGTTTTTGTAATTTACCATGTTCCTAAAAAAACCCATGTCCTAATTTTCTCAGATACGCCTCCGGAGCCTTGGGATCAAATTTTGAAGTTCATGACTCAAATAGTAAACTGAAATTATGGACGATTTCCCTGTGAAGATGTCTTTAATTGCACCAAACTCTAATACCTGTGTAACAACTAAGATAGGTTTTTGAATATTATCCCACCTTAAATAAAATCCTCCCTCGTTTTCTAAAAATGCATCTTGATTTGGTGGAAACAAATCTTTGAACTTAATGACTAAAACAATCATTTTCATTAAAAACATGCTCTGTTGCTACAATTGATATCTGATACTTTGTTTGTTGTTCTTGATGTTTTTCTGGAAAACTTGCTGATTATGGTCTTCCGATTGTATAAAATCCTTGAATGTTCTTTCAATTTTATTTGTAAACCAACTTTCACAGTCTGTCTTAATCTTAGAAATCCTTGAAATATTTTGCCCGATACTTTTAATGTATGTACTAGGTGTTATTCTCAGCAATTCAAATGCACTTACTCATATTGTATTTGAAGCCTTCCTAGATTCCTTCCTCAATCTAGAATCCATTTACTATTAGGGTATATGCCAAAACCTGCTCATAGGGAGCATCCTCATTCTTTAAAAATCCTATAAACATTACACCCTCATTCTATCCAAAAACAATATAAGCAATGACATCCCTTCCTGATTGGGCGTCTTTTCAGGCCTCTTCTCACTTCAGTTAATTGTGAATGTACAATATCTTGGATACTTGGATCTATCAAACAATGATCTCACAAAAAACCTTCCTCAATTATCGACTATATATATTATATTTTTATTTTCTTGGAAATTGTGTGAATGCTTATATATTTTCACAGGGTCTCATTTCCACTACGCCGATTGCAATGGCTATCAGAATATTTTTTGATTGCCAAATATGTGTCGATATTTTCTTCTTAATCCTAGAATTGGAAAACCTGGTTACTGCACGGGGATTCTCTAAAACCGTGCATGAGAAATCAAACCCTATATCAGATATTAGTGTTTAAACCGAAGCGATGGGTGCAAGTTTTTTTGTGTGTGTTTAAACCCAAGGAATGGATGCAAATTTGTGTTTTTTTAGGTGGAAATTGCTTCTGTCTAGCTCCAAGTGGATTACAATTGGCCCAAATTTGTCAGTCCCACAAGTGGCCTGCTTTTAGCAATATGATGGCCCTCAAAAATTTGAATCAATAATTACAACTATTTTTCATTTTCCTAAGTGCACACTCTTATGTCAAAATCACCTAGGACTTGCACCTGGAATTTAACCTAACCAGTGCATTGATATTCCACTACTAAGCCATGACCTCATCCACGAGGAAGCAAGTTTGAATAGCATAGATAGGCTACTTTTGAATATAGGATATTGCACTTTTTATCTTTTTTAAAATTATGGACAATGGTATGGACAATTATATGATCATTCTTGGTCATATGGTCAAAGAAGCCACCTATCTCTACAATTCGTCCTGATTTTTGTCGATCTGTTTGCAAATTTGGCTTGTCATTTATTAGTAGGAAAAGTAGATTATACTTTCTATGCACTTGTGTCAAATCATGGGTTTATCCTGTGACTCTAGGGCCTCTTCCAATACTAGACACCATGTATTCATCTAAATTACCCTTGCATAGATTAAACTTTGTCCTATTTTGTGTCTATTAGTAGTGGAAATAGATAATACTTTATGTGCAGCTTGTATCAAACTACGTGTTTCTACTATGAGCTGGAGGATCTTCTTATAGGCCAGGGTCTTCAACCAATTTCCTTTACATGGATCAAATTAGATTAAAATTTAAAGTATACTTATTATTGTTAGGTTCTTTAAAGAAACACGAAGTATTATATTTTAATATAATGAAGTTTTGTTTATTTTATGGAACTCCTTGTCAAAACCCTATAAGAAATGGTCGTATCTATAGAAAATTTAGCTTAATCTAACATGCAATGGAGATGGCCTGTATTATGATAATGGATGTTCCTTGAAATTGTAGATAAGCAGGCTTGAATATTGGGAACAATTACCTGATCCTAGGAAGGTTTTTGTGTATTTCTTCGGTACAAATGAAATGTAAGTGTCACCATATCATAATTCTGTTTGAAATACCTAAATAATGAGGGTAGTTTTCAGGTCCATTTCTTTATATTTTTAAGTTTTTTTTAATGGAAACTGGAAGGATAAGGATTTTTTCCCATTATTGCACATTGATTGAAGAATGGAAAAAAAATAAAAAATATTATGCATAAGTAATTTTCTGTTAGTTTTTTCGTAGCTGCTAACATACAAAAAGCACACTGTATTTCTATAATCTTGTTTGTTGTCAACTCCTTTTCAATTCTAATGATTATGCACCATATTATGAGAATTATCGTCATAATGATTCTATGCATTTAATCCAAAATTATGTTAAACATTTAACCATTACACCCTTACAGACTGAATTCATGTTCTTTCATCCTAGCACCTCTTCGAATCTCAAATAATTAATTAATCATTTTGTTTTTTATATATTTTTAATTAATTAATTAATTAAACTTTGTGTGCATCTCACGCCCCTTCAAATCTCTGTTTTAATGAATGAAATTAAATACTGGGTGATTCCATGAAGGTGGGTAACACTTTTTGGCCAAATTTGGCGATGAAAACCTAATTTGTTTCTCATGTGCCAGATGATAGCCCTCAAAATGCATATATGGCATGTGAATTTCGACTAGCAATAAAAAACAAATTGTAGAATATTATGTTGGCTTCCCAATAGTATCTTTTTAAAAATATTCCAATGTCTAATGCGTGAAATTTTGCATTTAATGAACTGTGTGACCTTAAAAATTCGAAGAAGTTAATAAGTGGCTCATGTCCAACCCCAATAATTCAATATTATATTAATAATTTAATATATATATATATATATATATA
>LPNX011164413.1:0-17811 GCA_001517045.1 Pseudotsuga menziesii
TCTTTCAATTGATATTATGGATGATTGGATGGTTAGCCTTAAAATTCCTCAAAACCCTAGCACTGATACATTGGGGCAGCTTCTAACTGCTGGTACAAAATATTTACACAAAGATTTACACAACTCAATTGAAATATTTGAAGGAGGTACTTTATCCTCATTATGCTTCTTTCATTTCCTGAACATTCTCAATGGAAATTTTTCTTTTATGCTACCTAATTACATATTCTTCTTCGGATTGGAAATTTGTAAAATTAGCACTTTCGGTACTGATACTAATTAACAATCCATTGCCTTGTTTTAAGCAACCATGAAAAGGCTTGGAGCACATAAATACATATAAATAAATTAAAAGGTTTTTTTTTGTCATTTTAATTTACCTTAATTATAGAATGATGAGTCTCTATTTATTGAATGATGAATATTATCTGTATTTAAACTTGATAAATTATAAATGAAGGTATGTTTGCATGTATTATAAATCATCAATTCATCATTGGTTTGCTATGTTTTAATTTTAACGACCATTGATTATGTTTATTGTGAGGAGAACGTGGTTAACATTCAATTTTCCAATGATTGTGAGTAAAGGTCATGACAATACTATATTTATCCATAATTTTGCAAACCACCAGAACAATTCCAGTACAATTTCGCAGATGCAAAATACAAATGGTTCCATGGCTCACAGTTTCAAAGATAGTGTTAAATAATGGCACCTTAACTTGTGTCTCAGCTCAAACAACCCAGACAATAGTGAAAACAGTCCAAGCAAAGAAGGTACAGACGCAGATTTGAGTTGGTTGTGTAACACGTTAATCTGAGCTACAGCCAATGAAGACAAAAATGGAAGCTTGGACCTGTAAAAAAGCCTTTCCAACAATTTTCCAGAGAAAGAAGAGCACCTCGGTTTCTTTGGGTAGTGTTACAATGCTAACTCGAGGGCTACTCACTGTCGCCTTAGTACACCCTCTCCAACTTTAGGTTGGCTCTCCCTACATAATGGTAAGATTGCTAAGTCTATGGCCTTAATGTTCAAGGTGACACAATGAGAGTAAGGCTTATCAAAAAAAATGTGGTTGTAGTATATGAAAAGATGGGAATGAGAAACACAAAAATTATAAGAGAGAGAAAAGGCTATAACTAGAAGAGAGGAGATGGAGAAAACCAGTGCCTGTCTCTCACGGGATAATGGAGTGATGAGGGAGGAACTTTCACTCAAAAATATTATAAGAAAATGGTAGCTTTAAGGCAAATTATAAGAAAAATAAACACTGCCTTAAAATATATCTTTTAGAAACTATGGTCATGAAAATGAAGACCTGAGTTAAACTACATTTTTAAAAGATCGCATCTTAGTGTCCCTTCACAGAACCTGAGAAAGTTTGCATAGTTTGTGGTTTGTTAAAGAGCACTTATTCATGTAATTTTGTTTAATATTGCCTTTAATGTTTTCTAATTGTTCTAAATCAATCCTTTATCCCCAAATTTCCTAGCATCAGAGAATTGCATCCACAATAAGATGCCTGGCAAGTGTATTTCAAAACATTCCCTCTGGTACTATGAGAGACGCTTGCATATTATACCCATGATTTGGATGCATTTTGCTGTTTGCATGATGGAAATCAAAACTATAAGGTGGACATCCATAATGTTCTGAATAGGTGGTTGTATGAAGCTGTACAAACAATATTCCAAGGTTAAATTAGTTTATAGTATATAGACATGGGAGAATTACACTACTATGCATGTTCATTCCATATACATAATAGGCATTAGCATAAAAATAATAGCATTACAACACCATGATATTGTGACCTTATCTTCATTCCATATGCATACCATACATCACATACCTATGAGATGGAGATAATGTCATAAATTTGTTGATGACAACGATGAGTACAAACGATCCTACATGATGCAACTCACTACTTATTGTAGTCTGACTCAACTAGTCAGACATTTTATGTTTATGTCCTATAATTCTGCCCCCCTCTCTCAAAAGGTGTGAGTTTGTTATAAACAGCGTTCTAGATATTGACTTTTCTTATCAAACATTGTTTTAGATAATTGACTTTGAACATTCGATTAATATTTTTGGACATTCTGATTGATCTAGTTAGTACTTGGTTGACCTTTCTCTTGTTTTTTGTTTTTTGATTGATATGCTTTCAATGAACACCAACAAGTAGCAACTATTTGATGTCAGATAGTACAATGTGGAAAAAAGGGTCTCACAGGCTACGAGAGCATCCTTTGGCTAAGCAGACACTGTTGAGGGGTATCTATTCTGCCAAAGTCGCTTGTGACTTGCACTTGGACCCATCTACAAACAAAAGCATAAGCACTAGCACTATCACAAGTGGCCCATGAGGGTCAATTGTCTTTGGGGAGATTTGAACCTTGGAAGGTGCATCAATGACACCTCACTTTCATGGAGCCGATCAGCCTTCTTTGAGGAGACAGCTTTCGGAATATTTCTGCTATTGGTGTGCAATCAGCGGACAACAGGACCCTTGACAATATATTTACCGACATGATATTTGTTACATTGGTAAATACCCATGTTGAGTCTATTATGTTCCAATATGACACAAATAGGTATGCAAAAAGTCACCTTGATTAGACTCAAAGAAGGAAAATAGTACTAAACCCAAAGAAGGAAAATAGTAACAACTTTTCCAACAAAAATGTGCAATGTATGGATTCTGGACTTGAGATTCTTTTCCATTTGCATTTATGGGTGTTTGAGTGAATTGTAGCTTGCTTACAAGTCACAACATTATGTTTCCAAGGAGACAAGGATTACTCAGAAGGACAGGTGCTGCTAATTAGTTAGCTAGATTTTAATACTTGCAAGTATATACATATCAGTTGACAGTTGACTATATTTGTAGCTAGTTGTTTTATGGAGTATTTCTAAAGAGTTGTTGATAGATTCATACTATAGCTGATAATTTCATTATCCTGTAGAATTGTTTTTAGAGATTTACATGTGTATATCATCTTTAATCACATTCTGATATAGAAAAGCTCTCATTTAATTAGTTTATATTTTTGACAGAAATTCAAGATAGAAATTGCAGCTGTAAGTTTATAAGCAGAACTGATCATGGAAGAAACACCCAGATAGCTAACAACCATGGACTGCAGCAATCACTGGCAACAAATATTTTATTGACTAGGGAATCTAATAACAGAGATCCCAGATCATAAAGGAAGACTTCTGAATAGGTTGTAACTGGTCTTATGCATAACACAAATATTCAGTTCCATGTTCAGTTCCTAGTAAACTATTCATTAACAGTGTCAACACACATTTTTTACCAACAATATAGTGTTTATGTGTTGTAAACTTCTAGCCCAGCTACACTTCATTATAGTAATAATCCCAGACTAGGTAAGTACTAAGGCCTTTGTTGTTGCATTTTAATAAATGGAAGTGTCTTGTAAAAAAATCATTGAAGACTTATAGACTGTAGTAGGGATAACTGAGTATCCATCTTGCTTGTTTCTCAGAGAATTGACTCTTTTGCAGCAAATGTTGTTATTAATGTATAAGAGTACACTATGCTGAAATTTGGTGTTAAATGACTACTCGAAACAGAGCATATAGAATTTATCATGAATGTGTTGTGTTGCAATATAAGGTAGTTGATAGAGGTCTTGTTTGTATGTGTAGTTAAAATAATACAGACATATAGTTTTTGCTCATTGCAACCTTCTGAATCAGATGTTGAGATCCAATATGAATCTATGCAAAAAACTGTCTTAGCACCCTATTTAATATTTTTGAGTTAAAGCTACCATAATGTTAAGAAAAATAAACACTACCTTAAAATATATATTTTAGAAACTATGGTCATGAAAATGAAGACCTGAGTTAAACTACATTTTTAAAAGATCACATCTTAGTGTCCCTTTACAAAACCTGAGAAAGGTTGCATCGTTTGTGGTTTGTTAAAGAGCTCTTATTCATGTCATTTTGTTTAATATTTCCTTTAATGTTTTCTATTTGTTCTAAATCAATCCTTTATCCCCAAATTTCCTAGCATCAGAGAGTTGCATCCACAATAAGATGCCTGGCAAGTGTATTTCAAAACATTCCCTCTGGTACTATGAGATACGCTTGCATCTTATACCCATGATTTGGATGCAGTTTGTTGTTTGCATGATGGAAATCAAAACTGTAAAGTGGACATCTATAATGTTTTGAATAGGTGGTTGTATGAAGCTGTAAAAACATTAGTCCAAGGTTAAATTAGTTTATAGTATATAGACATGGGAGAATTACACTACTATGCATGTTCATTCCATATACATAATAGGCATTAGCATAAAAATAATAGCATTGCAACACCATGAGATTGTGACCTTATCTTCATTCCATATGCATACCATACATCACATACCTATGAGATGGAGATAATGTCATAAATTTGTTGATGACAATGATGAGTACAAACGATCCTACATGATGCAACTCACTACTTATTGTAGTCTGACTCAACTAGTCAGACATTTTATGTTTATGTCCTATAATTCTGCCCCCTTATCTCAAAAGGTGTGAGTTTGTTATAAACAACGTTCTAGATATTGCCTTTTCTTATCAAACATTGTTTTAGATAATTGACTTTGAACATTCGATTAATATTTTGGACATTCTGATTGATCTAGTTAGTACTTGGTTGACCTTTCTCTTGTTTTTTGTTTTTTGATTGATATGCTTTCAATGAACACCAGCAAGTAGCAACTATTTGATGTCAGATAGTACAATGTGGCAAAAAGGGTCTCACAGGCTATGTGAGCATCCTTTGGCTAAGCAGACACTGTTGAGGGGTATCTATTCTGCCAAAGTCGCTTGTGACTTGCACTTGGCCCCATCTACAAACAAAAGCATAAGCACTAGCACTATCACAAGTGGCCCATGAGGGTCAATTGTCTTTGGGGAGATTTGAACCTTGGAAGGTGCATCAATGACACCTCACTTTCATGGAGTCGATCAGCCTTCTTTGACATTTCTCATGTGTGTCTGACTAAATCACAAATGTGTTTGTTTGGTTGAACATTTTCATTGGACATACCTGGGATTCATATTAATATTCAAATCTTGCTGCTATGGCAGGGATTTCTTCAGGAAACAATCAAGAAGATGAACTTTCTAGAAAAGTGCTTGCACACTAACGTTCATGATCACAAAAACAAATAATCATGTTTTTTTATGAGTTTTGAACAAACCACTAATGAAATCCATAGATATGCTTTACAAAGGTCAACTAGGCACTAGCAAGGGTGTACACATTCCTAGCTTACAGTTGCTTAGGTTGCTGATGCAACATAGTTTACAACCTCTGGTGCACTTTGCAACATCATTCTGCAATTTCAGCCAATATGCATACTTTTGCAAATTGGATACCATTTGGATGACACCAAAATGACCAGCTACCTTCAAGGTGTGGGCTTCTCATATCAGATAAATTCTATTATCTCCTAGTGGGATGACAATCTGCCCATTCAATATAATAGTCCATTCTCAAGATAGAAATCAGATTAAACTCGGAAGTCCCTCCTTGCTTACACTCTTGGTAAATTTCCTTGAAAACAACATCCGCGACATAATCCTTTATACTCTTCATGAGTAAATGGTTCCAATTGCAAGACCGTGCTTACTGCTAGTACCTTGTTGACTATTGGGCTGGATAACATGCCATCAATTTTATTTGTTACCCCCTTCTTGTATTTGAAGTTTTAATTAATTCAGGAAGACCATCCTCTTAAAATAGCAACACTGCTTTGTTTTGCTATGAGTTGGCAAGTGCTGCAATGGTTGATGATCTGTATAGATCACTGTCTCCTTTCTCAACATGTAGTGCTTCCATTTCTTCCCAGTTTGGACCAATGTGTATAACTCCTCGTCATAAGTTGTATAGTTCAATAGTGCCCCAGAAAATAGCTTAGAATGGTAGCATGCTGGTCTTCCTCCTTGCATAAGTACTACTCCAAAGGCATTCCCTAAGGCATCTGTTTGAATTTGAAAAACTAATTGCAGGTTTGGCAATGCTAACACTAGAACTCTGCTAATTTTGCTGTTCCACTCCTCAAACAAAGTTTCTTGTTTTTTGCCCTGTGAGAAGGGCTTATTGCTAGATGTCCCTGCATGCAGAGGTGTAGTGCTTTTAGAAAAGTATGCTATAAATTTTCTTAAATAGTGAGTAGCTCCGATAAAAATCCAAACCTCTGTGACATTATTGGGTCTAGGCCACTCCAGTAATGCCTTGATCTTAGCAGGATCAAGTCTCAATTCACCATCACCCACAATGAATCCAATATAAATAAATGCTGCCAAGAAAATTCACACTTCTTCAAGTTTAGAAGCAACCCATTCTTTTGCACTATTTCAAACACTTTCTTTAGGTGCTGAATACGCTCTTCCCATGTCTTGCTTAAAAGAATGATATCATTGAAATACACAACTAAAGAATCTATAAATGGATGGAAGATTTCATTCATGAGTCTTATGAAGTTTTTCAGGGCATTGCAGAGTCCCAATAATAAAACCAACACTTTATAAATTCCTTGCTTAGTTTTGAATATGATTTTCCATATATCTTCTTCTTCAATCCACACCTGATAATCTCCGAGCCTAAGATCTGGCTTAGTGAATTATTTTTCATTTTGTAGCTGATCAAGTAGGTCATCAAAACTCAAAAGTAGATAGTGATTCATGATTTTTATATGGTTAAGTGTCCCATAGTCAGGGAAATACACATATGCCAAGTCCCATCTTTCTCGAGAACCAATGTGATTGGTGCTCCACAAGGTGAAGCATTTGCTCTTATGATTCCTTGATCAAGTAATTCTTGGATTTGTCTCTGGACTTCTGCTAATTCCAACAATGACTGTCTATACAAACCAACATTTGGCAATTGGAACACTTGTAATTGAATCTCATGCTCCTTTGATTGAGTCTCATGCTGCACCCCACATTCTGGAGGTAACCCCTTGGGCTACTGGAAAAATTCCATGAACTGATTTATTAAAATGTCCCACTGCTTCCTCTGCCTCTTAGTATGGCTTGCACCTCAAGTACTTGCTTCTAGACCCATCCCATCAGCTCTAGGTTTCAACACCAAGATCAAAATATTTCTATTGACATTAATCAATCTCTTCAGTTGGTTGGTTGTTACATGAGAGATCTTTTGCTTTCCTTTATACACACTCATGGGAAATGGATTTCCATTCTTGAAAAATCTATACTTTTGACCTCTTATTAGGAAAATAGTATGACTATCCCACATGTAGGGGCTTCCAAACAAAATCACATAGACATCCAATGGAACGTCATCACATTCCACCTCATCCATGAAGCACTAATTGATGACAAATTTGATCCTGCATTTTGCAATTTAGTGTCTTTATGTAGAGAACCCAATGGATAAGGCTTTGGATGGCTATAGGTCTTCAGTCCCAACCTCTGAACTAAAGTTTCTAAGATTAAAGTCTTGTGAGGCCCAAAATCAAGCAAAGCATCGACTTTCATCATTTAGATTTGAATTTAACATAGAAGAGTTTTTCATGTTCTCCAACTTGTTTTGTTCCACTATTGTTGTTCTTGTGTTCTAAACTCTGGTGCAAGCCATCTTATCATCCTGGTCTAAATTGCATTCAGCTTTGTGTCCCTCCATAGTTGTAGTCATGTTTTTCTTCCAATGATTTTTTCTGTTTTGGGGTTGAATCTCAGGGTGCAGTTTCCTGCAGAAACAGAAAGGACATTTGGGTTGTGACAGTCCCAAATACTTCTGGTGCCAGCCAAGAGTAAGGCCGTCCAAAAGAAGAGGCGAGACAAAGACATCCGTCTTAGGCCCAATACAGGATTTCTGATCAGCATCGACCAGCAAGATTATCTCAAATGCTTTTTTGGTTAAGTCTGTTTTGATTGCTGCAAATGTTTTGAATGCAGGTTTTATGAGAACCCTACAATTCCATGGTCAGCAATAAAAAATTCACTTGGAATACTTGTGATTGCTATGTTAGTTGGTCACATAATATATGCTGCAGTAAACCGCATTGCCAAAGTGGAAAAAGACTTTCATAAAATGGAGGAGTTGAAAAAGCAGGCTGAAGCAGCAGATATTGCCAAATCTCAGGTTGTTTATTTTCAAAAGCATACACTAGCAGCATAGCATTGTACTTGGGAGTATGATTATTGAACAGTTCTTCTATTTCACTTTGGATATTTTCAGAACTTCCTTCAACCTGCTTGAGTTATTCGTGCAAATCAGTTTTCCTTTTCAATAATTTTCTCAAACTAGTTTGGTTAGTCAATTTATTTGTGAATAACTGGATCTAGAGTAATTCCTAATCCTGTTATCATTTTATCCATTGTTCTTGCAGTTTCTTGCTACTGTTTCCCATGAGATCAGGACTCCCATGAATGGTGTTCTAGGTAAATGGCAGCTTATCTCACTCTTCATTAGTTCTTATAAGTTAATCATATTGGTCCTGTGCCATTCTATTCTTTCTTTCATGTTTAATTTTAATTACACCTTGAGGCTTAGATATATAATTTTTATCTCCAATATTATTTTACAACATTTAGGGCATGATGCTAACATATTTCCACGATAGTATTTCAGGAATGCTACAGATGCTTATGGACACCAATCTTGATGCAACTCAACAGGACTATTCCCAAACTGCTAAAGCTAGAGGGAAAGCCCTCATAACTCTAATAAATGAAGTTCTTGATCAGGCCAAGATTGAGTTAGGAAAGCTAGAGCTTGAGGAAGTTCCCTTTGATTTGCGAGCCACTTTGGATTATGTTCTTTCTTTATTTTCTGGGAAGACTAGAGGCAAGGGCATTGAGGTATGTACCAATTGTAGTATTACAAGACTTTCTATGCCTATCACTCTGCCCTTTTTCTATTTGAATCCACTCCACAATTTTGTGTATTTCCTGTACAATACTAGTTTTTATTTTGTACCTTTGACATTTTCTAACCAGTTGAATAATGGATGTGTATGTGCACCTGCCTTTCTTTGGTGGAGAGAAGCTTGCAGCATTTGTCTCATATCAGGTACCAGATATCGTTGTTGGGGACCCTGGGCGATTTCGGCAAATCATTACAAATCTTGTTGGAAATTCTGTGAAAGTTCGTTTTCCATCCCCACTTGTCCTTGCTTTGCACTAGAGTACTTGTGCTAATATTTTAAAATACATTATGTACATTAAAAAGTAAATGTTGGACCCACAAGATTTCAATTGTAGGGAATCAATTGTCATTGCCTATTAGCTAACTTAGTTTATTGTTTTTTTCTTTTACAGTTCACAAACAGAGGTCATATATATGTTTGTGTCCACCTGGCTGAAAATGTGAAGGCTGTAAGGGAGGCCAATGTTGAAGCATGGTCAAAGCAGTTGACGGAAGACAGGAAGCAAAGTTCAAAAGGATCATGCAACACTTTGAGTGGGTTTGAGGTAGCTGATTCATTATACAACAGAGAAAATATCCAAGGAAGAAAAATTATTCCATGAGAGAATGACTGTACAAAGCACAATTACATATCATTACACTCTTCCTTGTGCATTGGCATTAGTGACTAATTCTAGTCTCGGTCCAGGTCTGCATCCTACTGTGATTGAATCCTTTCTTCTTTCTTTTCTGTGTTTTCCTCACTTGCTCTTTCTTTTTGTTCCAAGTGAACTAAGAGCACAAAAAAAAGAAAAGCTAAAGCTTAGAAGAAACTTCCTAAAACTTCCTTTTGTAACTCTTGCCTATATGGTATCAATGTCAACATGGATCTAATATGTACATGGATAAGACCTCATTCCTTTGGATGTTTGATGGTCCCCATCAAATTACCTTTATGATTGGATTTGGACTTCCTAGGTATTGTTGGATTGTTTTATAACTCATATTGCAAATTTGGAATCAGTTCTTCTACAACAGGTATAAGAGGCTCTTCCTCATAATGTCAAACCATTGAAAATAGATGACACTGGAATTTCCTCTAATTGGGAGCTTTATGGCCTAGAAGATTGGCAATGGATCACATGTAAGGATAGGGGTATATGCTACAATGGCCTGTAATAATGTTTTTTTGTTCCAGAAGAGTTAATTTAGTGCTTTCAAGGTATTGGTAAATTCATGTTGAATCAATTTGGGAACCCTATTACCACTTCAGTATGGAAGCAAGGATGGCTATCAACTCAAGACTTAGGTTTTTTGGTGGATTATGATCACTCTTGGGAAAATCTTGTATCAAAAATGCAGAGAGTGTACACCAGACTTGGTGATTTTGTTGATGAACTAGTCTGGGATGAGTATGCCTACTGCCAAATCTTTGACATTGTACAGTGTGATGAAAAGAGACATGAGACTGGAGAAGATTTTGCATCATATTTTAGTGACACCCTACTTAAAAGAGCTATCTACTTTCTGCAGGCTAGTTTTAGTTCAGAGAAAAAAAAGTAGGAAAAGTAGGAAAAAATTACTGAGTGCAATTCTTCCAAAAGGTAGTACTCTGCTAGATCACTTAACCAATGACATCAACGGTTCTTCTTTTGAACCGTTGTTAAACATGGTAAATAGAGTTGTTGCTAATATGAACTTGGCAAGATGGGTACTGTTCCTAAAACCTAGCTTCTTGCAAATCACTGTGTATATCTAGTTTCAATTGAGTCTATAGTTTATTATATCTACAAACTCGCCGAAATCGCCTTTCGGGTGTTTAGAATAGAGATCTGTCTTTCTCCCCATGTCTGCGACAACCCTTAAAGGTGCTAAAGTGCAATTTTTAGCTTAAATTCTTGGTTATGAACACCATGCGATTGGAAAGCTAGCTTGATCTTGCTCAGCCATGTCTGCACTTTAACGTTCCCTACAAAATCATATTGTAGAATCTTCATTTGGAGGTTGTAGGATATATTACGATTGTCCTATGTAGCATAAGGAAATATTCCCCATCCCCAAAGGGGGGGTGGAAACATCTCCAATTGTTGGGGACACCTCCAGATCTGCAGCATTTTCTAGAAATCAGGTGTCATTTTCTGAAAACAGGGATGCCAGAACATGGAAAGTAATAAAAATTGATTGTTAAAAAAAGGAAAATGGCAAAAGAAAAATTAGCTATTTATTAGGAATGCACTAGCCTATGCCGATGGGTTTATTAGGAATGCAATCCACAAATGCATAAGTATCCCTTGGGTTTCTCTATGAGGTTTTCCTAATTAAAAAAATTCTTAAAAACCTTAATGTTGAAAATTTCATTTGCATCAAGCAATTAATGCAAGTATGAAACTCACCTTTTTCAAGAAGGTTCCTCATTTAGGACTGCTGTAAATTAATTTGTAAAACATCAGCGGAACAATGAAAATAATTCAATTCAATTAGCCCCAAAATTCACAGCAATTCAAGTAGAAAAGATACCAATCATTCCAATCAGTTTACAACTTTCCAGCCCTCTAGGGAAACTTCACCCGTGAGCTGTAGAATCCCCAACAAGAGCTAGGGTGCACAGTAGAACAGCCCTAGCAGGGCTCGAGGGTGTTGCAACATACCCTAGTTTGGTTAGGGTCACATGAAATGTACCAACGAGAAGAAGGAAAGAGTTTTAGTTTTGTCGTGAGCTTGTTGACCGCCAACAGGCTTCACACTGAGACCTGTTGTAGCCCTAGACCACCATCGAGGTTTATTACAGCTGCTATGTATAACGGTAACCACCATGGTGACTGTAGTGTGACAAGAGAAACCAAGAAAGCATAAATGTTGCCACTGTTGAAGAAAAACAACACCAGCCACCAAAATTATCTCTATCAACCTTAAGCAGCGAGTAGAGGAGCAGTCAAGTGTTGAAGTGTTGTGTCTATGAGATGAATTGCAAATGTCCTTTATTTATGGTCCATCAACATTTAAGTTAGTTCCACATAATTAGGATTTGACATTAGGGTTTAACTTCTTTTTCATCTTTGACCCTTTGACTTTAATCTTTTGTGGTACAAAGGTCTTTTCGGTGTTTTGACTTGTGCCACTTGGTCCTTATCTTGATGGTATCATAGACCAAGGCTAGGGTTAAATGGTCCTCCAAGTATTTTTATGGTCATAACAAGTTGTCTCAAGGGTCCCTGTGGTTCATTCATGCCCACTCAAAGTACATCTTTGTAAATAAGGAGAATTACTAAATGCTTTATCTTGATCTCCTCATGCCATCAAGATCAGGTGCTAGGTTTCTCAACCAGGGGTATCTAGTCCCTGGAGAAGGTCTCATAGCCCATAGATCAAGGAGAGGAGTGCATGACTTGCCTAGACCCGGTCTAGGGCTTATGGTGATGACCTAGTAACTGACCAGGTGCCTCATCCCCAGGCTACATCAAATGAATCAATGTCAAATACTTGGTAACTGACCAAGTGCCTCCATTCTCCTAGAGAATACCCCTTAGCCCCAAGCTGAGATCCTAGTCCCAGACTAGGTTAAATTCCTGGTTGTTGAATGTTAGCATTAACATGAATTCTTAAAATTTTGCAGACTGTAAGATAACAAATGACAAGTGCAATAGAAACATCAACAACATCACACACATTGAACACGGTAGTTTTTCACGAGTAATAATTTAAAGGACAAAAACCCCCAAAAAGCATTAGTAATTCATATCTTAAATGAGATGACTGAGTTTCTCAATAATTCTGAAACCCTAATGGGTTTGTACCACAGATAAAAAATCTATGAAAATGTATTTCATACAAAAATCAGATTAGGGCTTTCTGCCCTAATTCTTCTAGCTGCCTGAAACTTCCAGGATGGCTACCCAGAATTTATTCTGCCTGCCCGAATCTGCCTAGACTGAGACTGAACTTGCTTGAGATCCCTGTGTGATCCCTGTCAACCTGTCTATGATCCCAGTCATCCTGCCCGAACAACCTGCTACTGCCCGGAACTCTCTGTCTACTTCCCAAGCCCTCTTTCCAAGCCCTGTCTTCCTGCCCAGAGGTATGTCTTCCCTGCATGAATCCCTATTAGCCTGCCCGAAGTTGCTATTTTTCCTACCCAAACCCTATCTGCCCTGCCCGAGCTCTGCTGCTTTCCCGAAACCCTGCCCGAGCATCACTGCTACCTGTCAGAAGTCTATAGCAGGCAGACTATCGCTGTCCGAGGGTGGTAGTAGGAAGACTATGGCTGCCCGAGGGTGGTAGTAGCTTTCCCAAGGGTGTTGGTAGCATTCCTAAGCCCTACTAAGGCTTGTTGTGAGTGAAAAAGGGCAGAGAAAGGTGTCTGGATAGGAGATCTGGCCTGCCTATGAATAGACCGAGACTGCCCGTGAGGGAAGAAGGTTTCCCGTGAGAATTCTGAAGGTGATGTGAGGGTTTAGAAGAAACCTTATCTCGTGAAAAGAGAGAAGGTGTTGCTGCTATTGTTCATTAATGGTGAAACCCTAGTTTAGGATCAGACTGTAAAATAGTGGGTGCCCTAGCTAGAATCCTCCATGCAGGGGCATAACCACAAAAGATGTCCTCCACAATGTGAGCGAAAATCTTCCTTGAGTAGCTGTAGGATCATGAGCAAGTGTGTGTAACAAAATGAAATGGATTGATCTTCTTTTATATCCTTTGAATAACTTGTAAGTGGACCAAAACTTAAAAGAACAAAATAATATTATTTTATTATTTTATCTTTTTTACTTTTACCTTTAGTGGTACTAAAGGTATTTTTGCACTTTCACTTTGACTCCTTAGTGGTACTAAGGGTCCTTATGTATTTTTTACTTTTACTTTAGCCTTCTTCAAGTGCCCTGTGTTCAAAACAAGTGGTCAAGGTGGTCCTTCATCCCCACTCAAAGTACGTCATCATAAACAGAGAGAATTACTAATGCTTTTATCTCACACTCTATGTGACACCAAGATTGGGTACTAGGTGTCTTAACCAAGGGTAGCTAAGAATTGAAGAAGATCACAAAGCCCACAGATCGAGGGTCAAAGTGTCTCACATGCCCAGACTCAGTTTGGGGCTTATAGTTATATCCTTGTAACAGACCAGGTGCATCAGCGATAAGCTGCATAATTTGACCCAAGGTCAAATACTTGGTAACAGACCAAGCACCTCCATTCTCCCAAATAATGGCCCTAAGCCTTAAGCTGAGTCCCCCAGTGCTAGACTGGGTCATCTTCCTGTTAACTGACCAGGTGCCTCCATTCAAAGAATGGCCACTCAGTTCTAGGTTGAGTCGCCCAGTGCTGGACTGGTTCCACATCTTGGTCCCTAACCAGATGTCTTCATTCAACAGAATGGTCACACAACTCTAGGCTGAGTCCCCTAGCACTGGACCGGTTCCACATCCTGGTCCCTGACCAGATGTATCCATTCAACAAAATGGATACTCAACTCAAGGTTGAGTCCCCCAGTGCTAGACTGGTTCCATATCTTTGTCCTTGACCAGATGTCCCCGTTCTCTTAAGAGAATAGCTCTCAATGTTGCTCAGGAAAAATCAACACTGGTAGCTGATCAGGTGCCTCCATTCAATGAATGGCACTCAACTCTAGGCTGAGACCCCCAATCCCAGACTGGGTCAAATTCCTGGTAACTGACCAGGTGCCTCCATTCTCCCAGAGAATGGCCCTCAGCCCCAAGCTGAGTCCCCTAGTCCCAGACTAGGTCAAATTCCTGGTAACTAACCAGGTTCCTCCATTCAAAGAATGGCCCTCAACCCCAGGATGAGTCCCCTAGTCCCGGACTGGGTCAAATTCCTAGCAGTTGATGAGGTGCCTCCATTCAAAGAATGGCCCTCAACACCAGGCTGAGTCCCCTAGTCCCAGACTGGTTCAATTTCCTGGTAGAGTGAATAATTGTCCCATGTAGAGTGAATAATTGTCCTACATGGGTCATATTATTGTTGTTATAATATTTCGAATGACATGGATCGTTCTTAGGGCCTTTGTAAGGTTTAGGAATAAACAACGAGGATGTAGGCCCTAAAATATTCATCTTTATGTCTAGTGGACATGCATATGGTTCTATATCACCTCACATGTCTTGTAAATGGAATCTTTCGCTTTCAACCAGGATATGGGTGCCATTACAATGTTTTTAGCATATATTATGGGTTGCACAAACTAAATCCATGGTATTTGCTATAATGCATGAAAGTAATCTTTTAGGGCTAATGCACCGAGAATGGGGCTCTAAATTGTCTTCGTAATTATCTTTCTATGCATAGGTTTAGAGGTTTGAAGGTAATATTGGTTGAGGATTAGGAATAAGGGATATGATTTCATAATGTTTAATAAAACAAAGATACCTTTGAAGTGACAACTATGATATAGGCTCCTCATCGGAGTAGCAACCACCTGGTGTAGTTCCCTACTGAAATAGATTGGACCTCTAATCCACACTGTTTTAGGATGCTACCCCTCATTAATGGCTAGACAAAATCTATGTGTTTGGATACTACCCATAAGAGGATCAAGGGATAAAAATGGATAGATATAATAGCTACCTAGTACAATTGCCCTTTGAAATAGAGTGGTTTTAGTTCACACTGCTTCGGGTTGCTACCCCTCATCAATGGTAGGAAAATGTCTACATGTTTAAATACTACCTGTAAGAGGATTAAGGGTAAACTTGGATTACAACTTAGTACAACCCCAAATCTGGAGCACACTTGCATCCTCAAACAACTAATTGATAGAAAACGGAAAATTCAGAGAATTAATCTAACTTACAGGAAACCATTAAGTATATAGGAATTCATCGAGCATTACCAGAATTTATATTGAAAGGAATTTGATGGCACAATGTCTAATTCCTGAATCTTTTGTATGAAAATACCCTGGTTTATAAATGCACACTCTGTTCTGGAACAACGACCTTCAAATGAATCCCTAATCAACATAACTCTGGGTACATCGCACCACCAACACGATTATGTGTAACTTCAACCGTAATCTAGATAAATTCCACAGATCGATTCAATGTCCAGAGCTACCACGATTTGCAAGTGCTAAGACGAATGATTCTCTTTCTCAGTTAGATTTTGAAATACCATTCCTCAGTCATCAATGATTTGGTGTTCTCCTCAAGCTGTGATATTGGATCACAGTTCTAATCTGAGCATTCTCCAAATGCTACACCTACGATCTGACCTAAGAATCTCCACAATCTAAAAAAAATCTTTCATACATTAGTATCTTCCTCCTCTCTTCAGAAACCGGTTGATCATCCCTACATCAAGCCCCTCCTCAAAGGATCAAGGCAGTCGGGCCGGCATATTGGGGGCAAAGGTTATGTTTTTTTTGTTTTTTGCATTTTCATTATATTTTATTTATTTTTGTTTATTTTATATATTTGTCTTTTATATGATTTTTTTAAAAGACTAAACATTTTTCATTTTTTATTTTCTTAATTTTTCATTATAGAGTACTTGATTCAGTTTCCTAAATTTTAAGAACCTACCATCAGGCACCTAGTTTCCATCAATGTATTATATCTGTCTTTTAAAATGATATCCATATTGATGTAATTGTAACTTTGGAATGTCCTTTAAAATGATATCCATGTTGATGTAATTGTAACTTATTGTACCTTGATGTTTATTCTAGGATGTGTCTGTAATGTATTTGAGTCATGTCATGCCCCGATGTTCCTATCGGGAGGTTCTATAATGTAAAAAATTCATGTCAAGTCATTGTGGGTAACCCTCCTATTGGTCAAGGGTTAAAGTCCCCACAGTTGTGGGGCCCTAGGGTTATTAGACTATCCTAGAGAAGTTGACCCTATGTGAGTCATTGTAAGTCAGGGCAATAGTCCCCACCATTGTGTTAAGATAAACCTCCTTGTTGGTCGAAGGAGGCAAAGTCCCCACAGGTTATGGGGCATTAGGGTTATTAGACACTCCTAGAGATGTCGGCTTTAGTAAGTAATTGTTAAGTGAGGCGAACAAGTTGGAGTGGGTTTCAAGTGAACGGAAGAATATAAATAGAGAGTGAGCCTCTCTATTTATCACACACACATTCACTCATTGGGCTTGTTGTGAGTGACGAAGGGCAGAGGGAGGTGCCTGGACAGGAGATCTGGCCTGCCTGAGATTCATTAATACTATAGGCACATTAGTCAACTTGAAAGGAACCACCACAAACCCGCCATTCTTAAATCAAAATGTAAAATCCATTTTCATGATATTTGCATCCTTTATTTATAGATTATAATACCCCAATCATAGATCAATCCTAAAAAACATTGTGGCCCCTTTAAAATAATAAAAAAATCATAGCTATAAGGAAATGGATATTGATTATATATGGTGGCCTTAATATTCAACTCTATATAATCTATACACAACATCTAGGATCCATCGTTCTTCCTCACAAAAGATAATCGGTGTTCCCCAAGGTGATATGCTAGGTTGGATTAGCTTTAAATCCAAAAAATTGTTCATATGCATCTGCAACTAATGAAATTCAAGCATGGGCATAAGGGAACTTATATATGGTCGTTGGTTCAACAAATAACACCAAATCACAATTGGGAGAAAGTCCATGCAACTCTTCAAGAAAAACATTTGGAAATTATGACAAGATGGGATATTGAATCAAAACTATGCCACCACAATATGTATCTAGTAGCCCTTCTTGGGACTTATTTTCAACTACAATAATGATACAAATTGCAAGGGTACAACCATGTTTGTCCCTCTCAAGACCTTTTCCTTCCCTTCAACATCTAAGAAATGAAGTAACTTTCTTATGTAATCTAGCAGAATTGAATGCACCTACAACCAATCCATGCCTATGATTAGATCATAATATCCCATTGTTTTC